>VUYV01000432.1:293588-317235 GCA_008711295.1 Anarhynchus alexandrinus
GATCTTTCCACCCCAGCCCACCCCTACAATACACTCCCCTTCCCTTCACATCCAATAACTAAACATCCAATACATTCCCATCCCTTCCCTTCCCTTCCCTTCCCTTCCCTTCCCTTCCCTTCCCTTTATTCTTTCCTCTCTTTCCTTCTTTCTTTCAGAGAGACAATATTTATAATCAGCACAGTATAGGTAAAATAAAATCATCAATCAAAATACTTGGTATCTTTGCTGGGATTTATATTTCTTTAGTTTATATACCTCTAATGATACACGTCATCCTTATTTTGAAGTCTAAAATAAGTCAGATGACTTGCCTCCTGGAAGTGCCACTCTCACTCATTTCCTTCAGTTCTCAAAAAAATTAAGTCTAGATGAACTCAGATTTCTACACTACTGATGTCTAAAATTACGTGAGATAAATTATGCATTTCAAGCATCTGAGATCTTGCCAGTTTAGAGATGTCCAGATAACATTAGCTATTACATATCCTATTGAAAAATATGTTCAAGTCCTCAAAGTGTTAATGTAATTTCTGTCTCTAAATGTGTCAGACAACATCATCACTGTCAAAATCAAGTTGGAAGACTCACTTTTCATGGCTTCCAGAACATGAGTCTGACTCTTCACAGAGAGTTCAGAAAGCCCATCAGCCTTTGGAAGCCATTGAGAGGATGAATTTACTCTCTAGTACAGTTTTGGTGATCTTCAGGGCTGAGATGAGCAAAAGTCCTGGAAATCTTCAGATGTTGCACATTCTGTGTATTCCCTTCCTGTTTACTCTACTTAGTTTTCCAAGATAGGTCTTTGAGAACCTTGGTCAAGTCCACAGCATCAACCTGAGTAGGCCAGAAGGGACGGATAATAATGTCATAAACTCCCAGTCCAAGCAAAAACACTATTAGAACTGGCAGTGCTGCTTATCTGTCCATTTTCCAGCTAGTGGCTGTATTTATAGTGACACTTTCAATCCTCAGTATGGCGTGGAAGTAGCCACAAGGAATATATCTGTATTAGGAAAACATTAGTGTGAGGCTACATATTCATTTGCTGGTTCCCACGCATTTGTACTCTTTCTGAGCATCCTCCTGAGACAATTTTGGCCCGTGACAGTAAGTAGTCTACAGGATAATGCCCAGTCCCAAGGCCCATTCTCAACAGGCTACCCCAAACTGGAGGGAAGAGAGTTAGGTCAGAGATGGTAGTGGCAATGTTCCTTGGCCATTATATTTATTAGGCTAGGAATAACCCAGAACTCATTGGTAGTAGAACTAAAATGTTATTTAAATTACCACTAAACCTGAAATTTTAAAATTCAGCTAAAAGAACCAAAAGAGAAGGATATTATGATTTGAGGTAGAAAAATAAACCAGTAATTTTGACAAATATTCAGAAGATATTAACGATGGAAAATACATCACATGTAAATGTATTATATATGATGCTGCAGTATATTTTCAACAGTAACACCCGAGTATCCATATTCTCCAAATATATCCAGGTGGATTTCCAGAGTATTGCATGAGCAAAAAAAAAATTATGCTGAGAAGTTAACCAAAAACTGCATTTTAAATTATGTAACTTTTTTTTTCAGTTGATGCTTGTTTATTTTCAATTTACTTGGAGTTCTCCAATTCACGAAACTGACATTTGGTTCACACAGTAATATTTTTAGTAGTTTATGAGAAATCAATTAAATTATGATTTAGACTTTGCAGGGAGTTAATGGATAGCAATTTAAAGAACTATTGCTGTGCTTCAAGTAACATCAAGTATCTTATTCTGCCTACATAATTTTTGTGTTCCTACCACTTAAGCAGCTATTAGGAAGTGCTCCCGACACTCTTATACTGTGTATCTGCAGAATTCCACCCCATTGCTTGTGATCCAGATGTTTTATATTGGTTACCGTAGCATTAAAGAGACAAGATAAGGCCATTACACAAAGGTTGTGTAGTTGCATTGTTTTAGAAAAAAAAAAATCAAACCCAAATCAACAGATTCTAAACTGAAAAGCTATGAAAATCAGGATTAAAAAATAATTAAATTTGTTCAGGGAACTTAGGAACCCCATTCAGCCAAACTCAGCCTGAAATAATTGTGTATCAGAAGGTATTCAATATGCTAAACACAGCTGTGATCGAAATAGATGCGTAAGCTACACGGAAAAAAAAATGCTTATGATTAGATGCAAGTAGTAAAGGAGTGCAATAAGCAGCACTTCCCATGCAGCAGGGCAGGGACACTAAGGGGTTTTAGCTGCAAAGCACTGCTTTGGTGACTCAAAGCAGCCATAAACCTCACATATGGATTCATCAGCCTTGAACATACCAGGGAATCTGACCTTTTTGAATATGAAGCTGTTGCACATTACATTCTATTTGCTATTTAAACTTACTTGTGAGAAATTTAAGCGTTTAGTGTGATTTGCATTTTTCTTCACTTGAATTGGTATTGGCTTTATTTTGGTCTACTGCAACAAATGTATAGCAGGAACTACAAAGTAAAGGCACCTGATGCCTTGTTTGCTTAATATAAATGCAAACCAAACATGAGAAACAAAATAGTCCACTTACACCTCAAGACTTTAAGGGTACAGCATAAAGTAGATGACTAATTTCTCTCATGAAGAAATTTGTCCCTATCTCATGACCGGTAATGTGAACACTCCAGAGAGACTATGAATGGAGAGACCCTGATTAGACACCTATTTGGCGTTTCTTCCACTGCTACATGATTGCTGTTGTCCACTTTGTAAATCTATTTATATCAGCAGTGCATGTGGCCATTAATATTTTTTTGTAGAGTTATAGTCAACTGCTAGCTGACTTTCATCTTTCACCCGCAAAGGTCTAAATCCTAATATATAGCTTCTCTAGCTGAAACAAAAATATATACATTTATGTATATAAATATTCTGATTTGTGATCCTTTCAAAATTAAATGTGCTCTTTAAAACTACATCTAGCATACGGGCATGAGCACTGACTTTGCTTTGTCCTGCCTGGGCAAAGGTGAGCACAAAGTATGAGACCAAAAATGAGGTCTGCTGAGTCCCAGTTAATAATGCGAGTGGAAACAGGGCACCCATGATCAGCAGCTATCCCTGGTTTCCATATGACAACAGAAACAAGTGACATCATTTTGGGACATCGTGATTCACAGCTCACCCCCTCGTTGTCTGGAGTAAAGATAAACATTTGTTGCATTGTAAACATGAATTTATCTAAGGTGTACCAACAGAAAAGCCTTTCAAGAATTCTTGACTGTCTCTAAATGTTTAACTCTGCTCTCTGTTGTTCTGAGTAATAATTATTTAACTGCTCTGTGAAAAAGAGGACCTTTTACTAATAGGCTTCACACTGCATGCTGACATTTCAGGAGGTTGCTATATTAGTTCTATCATTCAGAGCCATGAATTATTGATTCAGCTACACTTTTCTCCTTCAAACTGCTGAACTACTCACCATTGTACTGATACAAATAGCTAGTCAATAAGCAGAGTGTAAAATGACTTTATTCAGCTTTAAAAGAATATCATAAAGTTTTAGTATAGCCTGTACTATTACTAGTGCTAGCCAGGTAGTAAATTTTGTTTGCAGCTTTCAGGCTTTATGCACCAGACTGCCATCTCCAAATTAGTTTCAGCTTCATATTTCATGTAGATTATACATTCATTTGTAAGGTAAAAATGCTGCTGTTCTTCCAGCAGTTCTTTCCTACCTTTGCATTCTCAGACCCCAACGTGCTGCTCCAGAGCTGTCTTTCACCTTCCCTTTGTTTACTACAGGATGTAATCCTTTTCTAAGTTACATTTGTGCGAATCGGGGAAGATTGTGGCAGTAAGTGGAGTTGCACAATGGAGAGAAGTATGGGGTGCGGTTTGTTTTCCAAGAAAGCATTTCTTATTAAGATTAATAGCTTATACTGACAAAGTGAGATAATAATAGATATTCTAAAGCGTAGTCCCTGACATTAGCTTTTAAAGGCATGTACAGTCTGCTGTAAAGGCTGGGAACATTATACAGGGTATTTCAGATATTCCACAAGAGCTGTAGACTATTCTGTTACAGTATCTTCAAAATACAGATAACCTGAAAACCACTGATCATAAAGCATCCTGCCACAGCGGGGATATTTTATCGAAAACCTCAAAACAGGTTTTGGTGAGCTCACCCTGTTTGCTTTTGTTTACTGGGCATAGAAATTTAAAATTTTTCTTTTGCTGCAGGAACGATAATAGATTGACTGCTGAGATACCGATACAGTGTGTGCAACACAAAGATAATCACAAGAATAGAAGGCAGTATTGGAATATTTCCCTGTTGTCCAACCTCACACAGAAAAAATAGCAAAAGCGGTGATTAGTTACACCTGGACCGTTTTCTCTGAAGGTAGTCATTATGCTACAGCACACATTTAAGACTTCTTTTGATGAGAAAGAGCATTTTTCAGTCTCTTTAGATCCTCCATATACTTTTTTTATTTGAGAAATCTTGAATTTTCTCCTAGACAAACCAGAAATTTTACTAAGAATGATCTCGAAAAATATTTTATTTTTCATATAAGATAAAAAACCCCACCCAACCCCACTGTGGTTTTATAAAAAAATGAGGTTTTATGGAAAAATTAAAAATCCCAAAACATAACTTGCCTATTTTAATACATGAGAACAAAATGACTGCAGAGATCATGACCAGATCTTTTGTCTCCTGGAAATATTAAACAGAAGCCATCTAGCTGAAAACTAAATGAGTACAGACATACCTGCTCAATAATTTGCAAACACCTGCATGGAAACACCTAGAAAACATCCAAAATTCTCTTGTTCTAGCTTCTAAGAAAGTGTGTGTGTCACGCAGAATTCAGCTCAGCAAAGTTTGGCACTATGGGGATGTCACATCCGGGAGAGGAATGAGCGCTAAGAGGAGCACGTTGGTGGCTGTGAGACTCCTGAGAGCATGCAGGTCCGGCATCAACCTCTCCTTTTGCATTGCACTGGGGTATGGCACACCTGAAGTGACAGAGCTGGCTGTGGGCAAATTTACCCAAAGTGGGTTTTACAGCTTAGGCTGCAGTCCTTGCGGCCTCGGGGGGTGGCTATCATACCTGAAATAGTCACTTCAGAGCAAGCTCAAGTGTATCCACGGTGCACTTTAGCTATTTCTGTGACTGCAGTGCCGAAGTACTCTTATTTTTATCCGTTGCACCAAGTTTTAATGCTTCGCTCATAACTGGCAGGGCAAAAAAAAAATTACCTCATCCATAGTTGTTAGCTGCCCTAATTACTTACTTCAAATGATGTGATTCTTCCAGAAAACTTTTAGAATAGCTTTAAAAGCTCTCAACATCTTACAGCTGAATGCCAAATGTTGAGGTTATCATTCATTTACACTTTGTAAAACTATGTAACTCCTCAATAGGTGCCACAAATCATTTCAGTATGGTGTGGTCTCACTTAAACCTCACAAGAACTGAAATCTTAAACCTTTCAAGTAGGAAATTCTGGTGGTTTTTGTTTGTTTGGTTGTTTTTTTTTTCTCATTGGCATAATTCCAACCTGTAACTTTTCTTGTTCGAGTCTTGATAATTAGCCAGCTTCTCCAGAGACCACTCCACCTGTTCCATGTCTAAGGACCAAATCTAGCTTTAGTGTTTTATCTGTCTTCAATTTTTCTACGTTACAAACCCCTCTGTTCACTCAAACTGCAAGGTTCTGGGGTTTTGAGCGCACTGTAACAGCCAGTCAGCAGTAGGTGCGTGTACACAGAGAGAGATTTAAGTTCCTAATTACAGAGAGAGGAAATGTATGAAGAATATTTCTTGAAAGCTATTTTTATCCAAGAGATTTATAGGGTCCCTTTCTACTAAGCATTATGGTAGTCATTAATTATATGATAAAGTGTTATTTTTTGCATATAGGATCCCTTGTGCTCAGCTTCCTAATGCTTCAGCACTGCAGTTTTCAACCTTAATGTAGTTTCAAGGTAATACACAGAAAACCACTTGTATGATACAGTAGATTGAACCAATATTATGTATCATTGTTTTCTCACCTAGTTTCTTTTGGAATATTATTGATTTTTAGTGATTTTGTGTGTGCCAGTGCAACTATGAAGCTAAGCAAGGCTATATAAGACAGACATCTTATTGTTTTTAACCCTCCACTATACTTTCATCCCTTTATTTCTTTTGATCTTGTTTTAAAAGTGGCCATCCTCTGTGACAAAATTTCTTATCATTCTTTTTTTTTTTTCAATGAAGGTTATTGCTTTTTTTTCACAAACTTAAACTGAGATAGATAGGTGTCAGTTAAACAAAATTTAAGTCATGTAAATATGGATATGCATCAGGTAAGTTAACTTTAAAAACAAACAGAAAAGCAAATTGTATTTACAGTAGTGAAGACAGAAGATCAGTTCCCTGCCTGTCTCTCCATCACCACCCCTGCAAATCCTCTGTGTTTGTGGGTTCTGTTTTCCTGTGGGACAGTCTACAGATTCACTTATGACAGTGATTACCAAGAAATCTGGACCACTTTAGAGAATCTTTATGTAAATGGTATGGAATGCACTGAGCTAAAGCCATTTCCAGTTAGCTGAAGGGTTAGAGAGAAATGTGGGGTTTCATGATTTGCTCCATTGTCATTAAAGTGTCTCTATTTGCATTTGGACAATTTTCACCTGCATAGCAGAGTACATTTTGAAAAGTGGAGTAGAAGACATTCGGCTATAAAGCTACTACAAGTTCATGCTTTGTAGATACTGAGCAATGCTTACAAAAAGTGTATGTGAGAAAGGAGGATGCATACTGTATAAATTAATTTAGCTCCAAGGTACTGTGTTCATGCTTCTGAACAATTTACATGTGTTATATAGAAAATTTACTGTACAATAAAAGTAACGCAAGTTTTTTCTCAAATGCTTAGGTACTGTTACATGGTATTTATCGTACCACTGAGATTCAAAAAATAATTCGGAAGATCTTCTAGTACAATATGTGTAATTTTCCCCCTTTTTTAAATTGTTCTCAGGAGAAAAGGGAAAAAAAAGAAAGATAATCCCTACTTTAATTCTGCACTTTGGAAAAAAAACCCACTACGTATGTGTAGAGCGTTGTGAGCCTCATTAAGTAAATTCCTTTCTATTTTTAACTCTCATAATTTGCCTGCATTTCATAAGGCGCTCTGGAACTCAGCCAGTGAAGAACGCAGTCACATACTTTGCTCTGAACATGTGTAAAGTCTTCTGCATATACTGCCTTTGAGATACATTTTTAAATTACTTCCACGGAGAGTCAGTGCAAACTTATCCAGTTGGTGCATGCGCAATCCCTTTGGGCAGGCAAAGGGAGAGCAAAGAGCAGTGCAACCAGTGGCTCCATGGTTGGCACAGTCTGTCAGTCCCTGGAGGCACCAGGTTCTCTGCCAGAAGTGTCAAAGCCACGATTTTAATAAATTAAGTAAAAATAATGTTTGTTTGCTGTGTGAGTAAGCAGAATTTATGTTTTACAACATTAGAACCAATTTTTTCTGGCCACAATAATTCCACAATACATCTTAGTACAACTGAAATATTCTGAAAAGAGAGAAAAAAATGCTCATAATATCATGTAAAATACTGAAATGCATACAGACAACACATCCAAATTTTGAAAGTACCCTTTCTTTGTAGAAGAGTTTAATCAAGAAGTGAATATATGCTTCTTCTGGAGTTCAAAAATTTTCAAAGAACAGGAACTATAGCTCAAAAAGAGCGCTGGATTTGAGTATATGAGATAAAACAAATTATTCCATACAAATACTTAAATAAAACGTACAAACCAACCCAAAAGATAGGCTACCTTAAATCTAAGCTTTGATTACCAAAGTACACAATAGGTTGGTTTAAAATACAGCTAGATTTTTTTATGATGGGAAAAGCATTAAGCCAAAGTAAGAGGGTGAAATTACATCAGATTTATTTGAGACGACAAGCCTAAGGCAAATATACATTAGTATGACAAAGTTTTATAACTAATAGATTGCATTTCTTAGACTTCTGAAGTATGATTCAGTTTAATAGACAAAGTATTTTGAACAACTTCTATGTGGAAATACACTTTAATTACTTCCTGAATTTATTCTATATTCACCTGGAAGTGAAATATTTGATATGAGTCAGATTGTATAAAATAGGACTTCAAACATGTGTTTCAAATCTGCATATAGGTCCTCAATAAAAATAGTCTCTGGTGAAAAGTCATCTTTACCTCATTCACTAATGAATGAAAAATCTAGCAATATTCCCTTTATTAAGTAATGAGAATGCAACATTTATTTATTTTTGCTTTACATGAGAAGCAGCACAATTGAAGGCATACGATTGTTATATATTCTCTGTAAGTTAAAAGGTATTTGGACTTTTTTTCCCCATTTTCTCATGTTCAGTTACTCATCTGTCACTAAAAACATGTTTTGTATCAATTTTAGGCCACTGTTTTTCAATGATGGCTCAGAAAAGCCTTTCTAGAACTGTCTGCAGCACAGTTCGTGAGGTTCTTATGTGATTTGCTCAAAACTTATTACAAATAATGAGGCCTTAGTGATGTATTAGCCGTCTTCAGGTAGCATGTCATATGTTCACAGGGAAAACTACTCAAATCCAATAGTCCTTTCTTGCTTAAATATACCAAGGGAGCTGACCCAGTGTCATCTCATTGACTTGAGTGGGCTGTTAACCACAGCAGAAGCCAATACCTCCTATAACAATTCACAAAGATGAAAGGACTTAAGTGAACTAAGGATTATTTTTAAACACTATCATTCCTTACGGTAGAAGAGATGCTTTTCAGAATGGCACTTTGTTGGTGTGCAGTTGGAGTTCTGCTTTTGTTAACATAGCACGGATGAAGAAGAATATAAAAGTTATGGGATAGTAACTAAGTCCTTTCAGAAAATGAAGATAAAAACAACAAACAAGAAAGCAAAAAAACCAAAAACCCTAGGACTTCATTGAATCTGTTAAAGCAGATACGACAGACGTAAAAAGATGTTGAGTTTTAATCAGTATTTTATTCATCTTGAACTGGAAGTGTTTTTCTCCCACCCCCACCCCTCCAGCAACCTGTTTGGCGGAACTGTAATTTAAGGAGCATTTAATAGTAATTTCTAAAATAATAATCAGCACACTCCATGTTGAAGGTTAATCCTTTGGGTATTAATTTAGCTTTATCACAAAGCAGATAGAGTGTCTGTATTCATCTCACTGCACTTAACATATTACCAAAATTAAGGTCTCTATAGGGAAAAATAGCCTTATTTCAAAACAGTGAAGCTTAGCTGATGCAAAAGTAAATACAGTGTTTATTGCAACCACTTCAGTACACAGCACAAGAATGTGCATTTAGTACTTAAAGTGAATCATCTGAATCATTTGAAAAGTACAGGCTCTCCAGCTTTGCTGTTTATTTATACATCCCATATATTCTGCAAATTTCTGTTGGCATACAGAAAGTTCAGTTTCATACTAAAATAGCCTCTGATACTCAGTCTTTTAGAAATTGTAGTCAAATATTGTGTTAAAGCGGAAATCTTTACACAGCATATTAAATTTCAAAAAGCTATCTAAAAACGTGTTCTCAGCTGTAATTAAGATCATTCTACAACTTTAAAAAGACCATTCCTACTATTAAAAATAAAAATATAAAAGAACTAGCCACAGCCACTAAACCAAACTTATTTTTAGTCATGAATTTAGCTATGCAGAACATTGTCCTTGTTTAAATGTGTTTCAACACATGTTGCTCACTGCAAAAGTGAGGATTTACATAGCCATATGCTACAGTGCTTTATTACAAAGTGTTAACGTATACAGGGTGATTAAAGTGTGGTTACTTTCCTCAGACTCACTGAAAACATTGCCTGAAATCACCACGAAACACTATTGAATAGCTAAAAAATGCCACTGTTTATATGGAAAACCATTATGTGAAAAACAGGCTCATTTTGTCATTACCTAAGTACTCACAGGCTTGCGCGGCTTTTCCTCGACGTGTCCAGAACAAGACCAATACAAAACAATAAATAAATATACGAGATGCTATGCTGATATCATGAACCGTTACCTGTGTTAACGTGGTCACTCGGATATACGGTCAAATGCTAGACCTGTCCCAGCTCCTCCTTAGCAGATAGCGTTCCCATTAGCAATCCAGTACGGCAGAAGGACAGCGACAGCTTAGCTGGGTAAATTTCAGTGTCTATGATACAATTATTGTGCTACTGATTACTTCAGACTTTGGCGAGTTAATCCTTGGGGTATTAATTTACTGCTCTGACTGTACAAAACAGATCCTACTGCTTTACCCCTTTGAGGGCTGTCACTGTAATTATTCCATATGGCGCCACCAGTAAGGTTTTCATGTGTATCTTTCCCAGTAAACAGATTTTAGGATATTTTCAAGTCAGTCAGCTAACAAAAAAAAGAACTTTATGATGCTTTAGAGCACCACAAAATACAGCAATCCTCTTTTGAGAAGAATTTCACGATTTCAAAGTCTTGTAATATTTCAATTAGGAAGAATCTTCCTTATTTCAAAAAGTCTTTCTGAAAGAAAGTTCTAAAATATTATTCTGATCAAACAGAATTCTGGTTTTAGATATACTGATACAGGTACAGGTTTACCACCATGTATTCTGAAGAAAATGAATATTTAAAACATTTTATTTATAAATATTGAACCAGGCTATCTCAACAAGTCTGAATGCTCCAATATTATTTTTTCAAACTAAAATGAAAAAATAAATAAATATTTCCACTTTGGTAAATAAAGTGTATTGATTTCACCACAGTTTTATATCCTAGTGGCAAAGTTGTTCATAACAATTGATATCTACTTGGATTTAGTTGCAACTTTAAAAGTAAAAAGTACTATCTATCAGGAGTAAAAACAATCAACATAAGAAATTCAGTCTCCAAAGCTGGAAGCTCCAGGGCAACGATGATACCTGCTGACTATGTAGTTAACCTTGAATTTCACACATGTATTCTATTTCCTTCTCTGTTACAGTGTCTTATTTCAGAGGTACATTTCTTTGTGTGTAAGGGGAAAGCGAAGAACAGAGAAGAAACACTTTCAAGAGGTCTTTGTCAAGATCTTTCCTGAGAGAGTCCTAAATGAGCTAATTAAGCTTGGGTGATAGGGCAGTATTGTCATGGATTAAAGGCTGTCTAGAAGCAAAACATCAAAGTCTGTGACTGAACAACCATTTTCCCCTACAATAAAGGTCAACATCTTAAAGCATCTTAAAGTCTCAGGAAGAATATATTAATTTATCTTATTTATATTGTCTTAAAAGAGAGCTAAGAAGCAAAATTTTGCAGTGAGACAGCATTACTTAGATGTGGGGAGGACTGGCAAAGATTTCACATCTCCACAAAATTGGCAAATAGGCAAACTAAATGTTTCAGACTAAATGTTAAACTGAAGAAGTTGACCTGAGCATCATTTTAGAAAAGGCAGCTCTCTTTGCAAATTATAAAAGTTAATAATAATACCATATACCCAACTAAGATGTTTGGAAAATACGTAAGATAATGAGCAATCTGGAGCATATGCTAACGCCTCCATACGAATCAGTGTTGCAGAGTCATTTGGTTACACTACCTGAAGCAGCCATAAGACCCTCTGCTTACAGAAGAGAGGAATACAGAAAAGAGCAATGAGGCTGACTGAAGGCATGGAGCTTTTGCACAAGAAGGACCAACATGATAAGAACTATGATAACATGGAGTACTTATATTGTAATTTAAAAAAAAAAAAATAAATATAATTATTATTACATTGGTTGAATTACACAGCTGTGCTTATTACTGTTATCACCACTGAATGGAGTTCATAAAAGTCACCGTATGATTATACATATATAAGCCTGGATGAAATTTCACAGCTTCTTGTCTGACCGCTTTGAAAGATTTGTGCTGCTTTCTTTTCAGGCTGCAAACTAGCTCCTTCAGGTTTACCCACTGCTGACAAGCTTTTGATAAAACTGCTCATTTGTTCTTTGTGGCTCATCTGAGCTGCTCCTTCCTTTTACACATCAGAACATTGTTGTGTTGATGAATGCAAGCAGCCCCTTTGATCTGTGGGCATTTTTTAAAGCAGTTAGGGAAATACTGCATGGCAGCAAATTAATAAGTGTTAACTAGTAATATCTCTTTTTTTTTTTTAATTTTTCTTTAAAAGCAAAGCAGTGCTTTACAGAAATAACCTCTCCTGATTTTTGTTTTTAATTACAATTTACAGATGTACCTTAACATTGTCATTGTGTTTTCCCAACAGCATTGGACTGTTATTTAATAAGAAGTCATGAATATACCTGCAAAGTAATTTGTTCTTGCCATTGTTTGCAGAGTTTCAAAGTGGCATTTATTTAACCAAAGATAGCTGTCTACATGTCTGCATCTAAGCTAGACATTTTTGTATCCCTTTGTAGTCAAGAAAGAGAAAAAGACACTTCTTGGGTAGGAATTATATCATCCCAAAGAAGACATCCGAATTCCATCAAATGCATCCAGCTATAAAAACAGCTGTTTCTCTCCCTTGACTATAAAGGGAATCTGGTTAGCAATGTCTGCTTGGCTCAGTCATTGATGTCTACACTGCACATGTCTAAGATGAGGTGAGATAAATTCCTGGTTTCTGCTTTCCTTTCACCTCCAGACTCTTTCATTTGTGTATCATCTCAATACATCACCTGTACCTGTGGAAAGATTCCAAATGCTTTGTATTCCTCCCTGAATTTCATATTACTGGAATGTCAAGCACTCTTTAAGAAGCTGCTAAAAAGCAACTTTGACCTTAACGAATCGAAAATAATTCCCTCTCAATATTCACTGAAGAAAACGAGTGCCATATCCAAATTCTGATCTATATCATACATGATAGAAACAATACAGGCCTGCCTGGTCAGCCATCAGCTCTCTCTTACAAGACACTGAGGTGGAGCTTTAGTAATCAGAAAAAACATTTTCTTGACTGAGTGACATTACTTTGCTGCATTTGCCCTTCAAGTCCTTTGGAAAAAAAAAAAAAAAAGGAGGTTCTCAATGCCTTCAAGATATGATTGGAAACAGAATTTAAAATGCTTAGATCATGGTGAATTTAAGCAAAATTTGATGCGCAATTTGAAAGCAAAGTGATAATAAAAAGTATGTGACTCCTCAATTCAATGAAATTAATCTTCAAATACACTTAAATACACTACTGCATGTCAGTAATCTGCCTAGCTGCAAACACAATTAACTGTTGGATCAGTAATTTTCGAACTCTTAGTTTAAAATAAGTGAATGCACTATTTAGACAAAACAAGCTGAACTCAAATATCCTAATGTAATGCATTGCAAATTGAAGCAGGAGTTATATTCTGAAGCGAAATAAGGCCAAAGACAAACCTGGTTGTTTGCACAAGGTCTGTGGGTGCCACCAATTACATGTATACAAACATGACACAGGCCATTTCCTTTACTTAAGAGAACTGATGGGATGGATACAACCAGAAAGGCAATTAATTCATTACTGTAATTAGAAACTTTACTTCAATCCAGTCAATACTTAGGTTCTAATTTTCTCTTTTTTCCTGCACAAATCAAAGCCTTAACAGGTAATAATTTTATTATACATAGGTGTGGATGCACTCTGTAGCTTAAGTGCATTCAGTAACACTCAGGAATGCTGTATGTTCCAAAGCTTTGTGAGGTTCTCAGATGAGAAAACAGACAAGTGCAAATATTATTATTAATTTCACAGGAAAACAAATCTCCAGATTCACAATTTGGCAAATTCCAATGCCTGATATGTGACATTAGCTGCAGGAAGAAGCATAAGAGAATCAGATTATGACAGTCTGTTCCTCAGTGGGTATCTTCTTGATCTCTGTCAGAGATTGCCTTAAACTTTGAAATACAAAACTTAATATACCTTCCAAAGCTGCAATAATTCTGACAATTCTGTTACATACTTTTGTATCTGTAGAATTACACAATTCTCTTTCGAATCATCTTCAAATTTGCATCTCAATTATACTCAATGGTGTTTCACAAATGATTAAAAAGCCCACCAATTTACCCAGCAACCTTCAGCGACTGAGGACACTGCAATTTAATTGAAAATATTGTCATGTTCATATGTAATGAGATAGGAAAACAAACCTTCTCTTCTTTCTGTTTCAGTCCATAATACACTAACTTCATGTCCACTCTCGTCTTCTAAGGCAAACTGGTTTTTGTGAAAGACAGTCTGCTCTTCCTCATTTTCACCTCCATTCCTCTCTATCCCATTCTTTATTCATATAATGGTTTTGATGATTTTTTGACTACAGCTTTACCAAGAGTAGACTCCTCCTTACCTTAAATTCAATTCTCTGAATTCAATAAAAGCTTTGCTTGCAGATGCAAAACAAATGAGCCAATCTTTTTTGCGGGATCTCATGTGCTCATGTACAACACAGAATAATAGGTGGGACTGAATGATAAAAACAGAGTAGAATTGACAAAAATCCTAAAAGGTAGGGTTTTGTTCAGAGCATGCTGTGTTCCTCCTTTCCTTCTCCCTTGTAACAGTTTACCCTCATATATTTTCAATTTTGAAACATTCTACAGTGGTAGCCACTTATTTCAATGATATTCCACAATATATCATCCGAATGACTTACGATTTTACACATAGAACTTCAGGGAAGGAAAAAAAAAAAAGACACTGAATGTTACTTCCCTTGCCAACATCACTATTATAACCACTTATTGACCTGACTCCAATAATAATAAATACACTTTCACACTGGGAGAGAATATAAATCTTTCCAATGTGAACAAAGTAATCTTATGTTTATCATGCTTTAAAAGTTTTAAACATTTATTTGTCTTAAACCCTTGGAAGAAATTAATATAAGGCTGATCCTCTGAGAATTGATATACATTATCTTTACTACGATGCACTAACAAACATCGGTTGATTCATGTAGGACAACCCTTTTGTAAAAAATGGGTCAACTACGTGTCCTGTCATGTTCACTGCAATCTCTTGGCTCTTTTAGTACTGTAACAAGAGAAACGTACTACACTACAATGTCTGGATATCGACAAAAAAATTACCTGCCCAGAACTGAACAACTGTGCCTGTTTTAGAAAGGATTTTCAGGACAATTTGAGCTACGTGCATGCCCTGGGACAGATTATTGCTCACACCGGGGTAGCCTGTTCTTTAATTGATTAAATGGAGGTCTAAGCATGCTTCCCAACAGAAAGCCAGGTACAGGCTGTCCAAATGTGCATGAGCTTACTACAGTGAGTGGATTAAAAATAGCAAGGATGGAAGAATGGGCAATATGGAAAGTGGAAAGAATATAAAAAACATTTATAAGAATTTCAGCGTAATTTACCTATATGCAAAATCTCAAACACTTTTGAAGATCCAAAACGTTTTAGGCAATTTCACTTAAATCAAAAACTAATAATCATTTAACTACAGATTTCAAGCCTGAGGGCAACAGAATCACAGAAATACATGCATAACACACGGCATGTGAGGGAAATATTGGAACTTTGAGGGAAAAAAAATTGCATATTTATAGGTTCTTGATCCCTACTGTGATTTTAACAAAAATTGCTTATGACAAATACTTTAAAATATGTGTTACTTAATTGATAAGAAAAGAAAAAGTGTACTAAAATACTTTTTTCCCATTCAGTCTTCAATACATGTCTTAATCTTCAATGCACATCTTAATCTTCAATGTCATTCTGGACAAATTTGCTGGACAGCATGTACAATGCATGCACTTACTGCTATGGACAACTGTTAATTGTGTATACAGATAGTTTCTGTTATACTGTTTTTGTCACTTTTTCGAAGACTACTTTATACAGACTGCTTGTATCTATTTATATATAACTTTTACAGGTTCCTTTTGCCAACAGAGTATCATTCATCTCAATTACTGCCAGGTCACTATTCCTCATCTTATGCAAAAAAATAGTGCAGAAAACTTCAATGGGATGATTTGCAACTGCTGATGGTTATAGTGATGAGAAGAGTTTAACAAAAGAAAGTTATTTCAGTGCCCAACCTGGAATGAGTTACAGGGTGTCTATGCTAAGGTACCATTGCTCTGCTTGTATCCCGTGGTGGCCATGAGCCAGCTCCAATACAGAAACTGCATGACTGTGTTGTGTGTGCAACACTAAGTCCCAGATAATATACCCTGACTCTCCTCAGAAATTAACAGCTCAGGTCTGGTGACCTAAGGAGCATCATCATACAGCATTTTGTTAGTTAGAAACAGTGGTAAATTACATCCACAGTTCTCCTTAACTGACTATACTATTAGTAATTTCTGGTTCCTAATTCTATGGAAAATACTGCAGCACCTTGATCATAGAATCATAGAATCATAGAATGGTTTAGGTTGGAAAGGACCTTGAAGATCATCGAGTTCCAACCCCCCTGCCATAGGCAGGGACACCTCCCACTACACCAGGTTGCCCAAGGCCACTTCCAGCTTGGCCTTGAATACCTCCAGGGATGGGGCCTCAACAACCTCTCGGGGCAACCTGTGCCAGTGCCTCACCACCCTCAAAGTGAAAAACTTCTTCCTCATGTTCAATCTAAACCTGCCCTCTTCCAGTTTGAAGCCATTCCCCCTCATCCTATCACTACATGCCCTAGTAAAAAGTCCTTCCCCAGCTCTCCTGTAGGCCCCCTTTAGGTACTGGAAGGCCGCAATAAGATCTCCCCGGAGCCTTCTCTTCTCCAGGCTGAACAGCCCCAACTCTTTCAGCCTCTCCTCATAGGAGAGGTGCTCCAGCCCTCGCATCATCCTCGTGGCTCTCCTCTGGACACGCTCCAGCAGGTCCATGTCCTTCTTATGTTGGGGACTCCAGAGCTGGACGCAGTACTCCAGGTGGGGTCTCACGAGAGTGGAGTAGAGGGGCAGAATCACCTCCCTCGCCCTGCTGGCCACACTTCTTTTGATGCAGCCCAGGATGCGGTTGGCCTTCTGGGCTGCGATCGCACATTGCTGGCTCATGTTGAGCTTCTCGTCGATCAGCACACCCAGGTCCTTCTCCTCAGAGCTGCTCTCCAGCCATTCCCCGCCCAACCTGTAATTGTGCTTGGATGGGTAATTGATGGGTAAACTGGGTGATCTTAAACAAAACTGAAGTAAATCAACAAATAAAAAAACATCTTTTCTGCAGTGTTTCTTTTTCTTTACAGCGGAGTCATGTTTTAGTCATGTTTTTTTTTTTTTTCCTTAGAAAAGCCTGTGCTTCCTAGTCCAAATATTTCTGCCATCTATAGTATAACTGAATTGAGGACACCAGTTCCAATTTGGCCAACAGGGTTCCTTTTAAAGGGGCAAAGGGCTGAGAAGGAATTAATTTCCACCCTTCCCTCATCTTTCTTCTACAAAAAAAAAAGCAAATGAAACACAGTGGTAGAGGCGATTTGTTCATTAGAGTTTAGCAGAACATTTCTGCAACTTGAAAACAAATTCCTCTTTCCGCTGTTTGATGTGCCTTCCACGAGGCCAGAGAGGTAGGGACAGCTTTTACCTCAAACAGCTTAAATGAGGTCAAAAGGAGCAAACTAGCAGTTGAAAAATTGAAAATTTGCTACAGAAGAGAAAGGAAAGAGCTTCTTGAATTCCCAGTTACATCAATGCCCTGCAGGAATTAATGTGAGTGGTTGTGTTGCCTGCATTTTTGAGACTTTCTCTCCCTCTGCGACATGACTTCTCGACACTGTTGCAATGTGCACATGCATTAAAGTATTGACAGCATGCTTTATTTTTTGCCTTCCAAAACCATCTAGAGTCTGCAATGGCAAAATCTCTAAAAGCTTTGAAGACCAGTTCTTCTCTGAAAGGTAACTCTAGCAAAAAGCATCTCAGTATTCCACCCTTGTCCCGTGATGATACACCCATCAGCTCTGCTCCATTTACAAGAAAAATAATGCTTCTCTCAAAAAAAACCCCATCATTCCCTAAAAACTTACTTGATATCAAGCAGTTTTCGTACATGGCTGGGCCTCAATAACCCTACAGCACTGCACTGCCATCTTTTTCAGGTTGTGCTCTCGCTCAGAGGTGCTCTGTTTTCTCACTGCAGCTAGGAATTTAGATTTTGCAGTACTGGATCAGACAGAAGAGTCATCAAGCTTAATACCCTTCCTTCCACAGCACGGAGCAGTAAATGCTCTAGAAAGTGAAAAAACTTCTGCTTTGATACGGGATGATGTGACATTGTAGCTCTCACCCTGAGCTGATATAACTAGAAATCAGCTGAGATCTGGAAGCGTGACATTATAAATTCGTCTTGAAACTTATAGAGTTTTGAACACACCAGATATTCTTTTATTCAGTGTCAGTCCCTTTTTGAGACTTATAAAAATTACTTGCCTTCAAAGGCTGCTGTTTTCAAAGAATTATTATCCATGTTTTATTGAGAAAGCATATTAGCTGTCTGTTCTAGGCACTTTTTTTTTTTAAATTATTGACTACAACGATTAAAGTACACTAAAAGCATTTCTAGATTATATGAGTTGTAAGAGTGTATAAGCACTCTATAGGACTGGATAGGATTTCAACATGATTTTGATAAATTGAAGAAATGGCTCAAAAACAAGAAGACAAAATTCAATAAAGAAAAATGCAAAGTACTGCTGCTGGAAAGGAGAAAAAAATACACAGATACAAAGTGAAGAATAACTGGTTAGCAGTGATATACAAAGGGATGTGGGAGTTGTGATGGATCATAAATTGAATACGAGTCAGTAATGCCCCACAGTTACAGAAAAAAAGCAACTCAATCTGGTGTGTCTTAACAGAAATTACTTATATAATAAGGCAGAGAGATAATGCAAATTCTAGTTGACTTGTGAGGCCCCAGGTTTAGGACTATTTTAGATTGTGGGGACACCGCACTTGATTAAAGATGTAAAAAATGGAAGGAAGGACAGAGAAAAAAAAGCAAGCAGCTTAAAATAAGGCTTAGAATATGTGTCTAGTAGAAAAGCTTGAAGAAACTGATATTTTTTTAAAGGAAAGGTTCAAGGAGACATAAAGACAGCCTTCCAACTTATAAAATACTGCCAAGCAAAGGACAATGAAAAAGAATTCTCCATTTTACCTGGGGTGAGCAAATATGGTAAGAAAATGTTGCTTATATTTTCAGCAGAGATTAACAATTGGTGTATTGGAGAAAATTCTACTGTGACTTGAATGCTTGAATAGGACTCTTACATCTTACAAAATCGCTTTAGAGATTTTTAAGATGTGAGTATATGTTGAAAATATGCATTCTTTCCTATTTGATTAGGAGAGCCAGTTTACATAGAGCCATGATAACAATAAACAGGTAAATTGTAGCAAGTTGGAAATTATTACATATATATTTTTATATATCTATATATGAGATATATACCTATATCTTCTTAGCATGAGTTCTGTGGGAGAAAAAGCAAATTGCAAAAAAGACAAAAATCCCTCAAAGATGACTAATTCCATTCAAAGCAATCACCACAATAGTATCAGCCTCTTATAATATCAGCAGTACTTCTCCAGATATATGAAATCTTCAGACTCCTACTTTACCTGACTTTTGCTGCAAGCAAAGCTTCACTGGCAGGATCTCTACGGGCATCAGGTGGACTCTGTTAGTCATTATATTTTATTGTTTTGTCTTATGCTAATATAAAGAGTCCTTCATCGGTGAGCAATTATTTCCCGTGTTCACTAGGGACAGCACAAGAATAAATGAGCTTTACAGAGAAGATTAGGTTTGATATTAAGAAAATATGTATAATTATACAGATAGTTAAACGCTGAAAGCGGTGACCCAGGGAAGCCATGGAATCTCCTTTCCACTTGAGCAGAGGGAGGAAAAGTCAGGCCCTGGACGATGAAGTTTATGAGGACAGCACGCGTTTGCCATATGCCCACAAATTTGTTTCCATGAATAATCTACAAATCGTAGAATCACAGGACCAGAGAAAAATAACTGGTAGCTGAAAAAACTGTTTGCTTCACAGAAGAATAACCTGTAGTTGTATGCTTTCTAGCATTAGTTTGTGTAAAGTGTTCTTAAAAACCTCCAGCAATGGGGATCCTGCAACCTCCTTAGCCAAGCTATTCTTGTGTTCATACTCTTAAACCAGCATACGTACAAATCCCTACAGAAACAGACTCTATGACAATATCCAAAACCAAGTGAAGAAAAACAGAGACAGAGAATGGGGGAAATATTGCTATCAGCAACTTCTGATGTTATTTTTTGACGCAACTGGTACTTCGGAAATGTTACTGATAGCGAAAATTATTGGCGTATTTTCCACAATCCTTGTTTTACTAAATCATGAATCCCACACAGGGGAATAATTTAATCAGCATAAAACTGTAGAAACCTAATTTATAATCTGATCAAACTCATTACTACAGACAGGACTCATAGCGAGTGGGCAGACTGTCTGGGCTGTGAATATAAGTTCGGTCAGTATCTGGTATCCTGCAAACCGAGCCTTCTAAAATAAACACAGAAATGTAACTTTCTGCAAGAATGGACAATTTTTAAAAGCTTACTATATTTTTCCAATTCTGTTGCCACTTGAGAGCAATGAACTCCCATTAGCGGGAGATGAAACAAAAAAATAACACTAAGAGAAAGATATACGAACAGAAACCCATTTGTTTTTAAAATATGCTAAGTTAGCTAAATATAATTTATGTTACACAAGTGACAAAAATAAGTGTCAGTAGCATATGGATATGGTCATTTATGTTGGTGTTTGCTTTTTTGTGCTGCTGATAAAAACCATACATCTGCTTGAAACAGATGCACTGTAATATTGCCTTTAACTAAATTCTATAGTGTACGTCTGTGGATGGAAGAGCCAATAAGCAAAACTGCCCCTTTTCCCATTTCATAGCATCAAGGGAATTTTCTTTCCAGAGTGTGAATTTTTTGAATATGTAATGTAAAGCACAATGCTGTGACTGACATTGATTTTAAAAGTAACTTACTTGATACAAAGTATTAATACCATATGTGCTAATACAACAAGTGTTAAGAACAGATGTACTCTTCAATATTTTTTTCAAAGTAAAATTGTATCCTACAAAGCTGAATGTTTACTGCACACATAGATAACGGCATTTTAATAATCTCGTTTTAATTGACTTTTAACTCTATGAACAAAATAAGAAGAAAACCCAATATATGACTGCTTAAAAGAAAAATCAGTCTTACATATCCAGTGAGTTCTTTCTTTCTTTCTTCCTCAACCTACAGCCCTACAGATTGAAGTGGGGAAAAGAAACAAAGCCAGAAAATTTTGAGACCATACAGTTTCTCAGGTTATTGTGAAAGGACCCCAAATTGCTTCTACACTAACATTCCAGCACAGCCATGCAAATATTAATTGTACGTAAACACGATGCATCTTTCAAAACTATATTGTAACCAGGGACAACATTCTTACTGAAGTTTGTGAGTCATCAATAGCACTTTCACATTCTGGCACCAACTCATTCTAGTAAGAGAGCACTAGATGCTATTAAAAAAATCAGAACTTCTTTAATAGATTATTTTTATTGGCTTATATTAAAAATGCATTTTTTCCTAATCCTCGTTAATGCTAAATATACTGCTACCATTTTTGCCAGGTCAGGAAGTCTCCACAGGAAAGCAACAAGAGTTCTTTTAATTATTTGAAAGACGAAAAAGAATTATTGATTTTTTTTTCTACTCTATTTGCTAATATCTTCATTAAATGTAGCTAATAGCTAAAGTATTGTTATCTATTACACCGACAAATACTTAATAATGTTCTATATTTCCTAGAAGCTGTAGACCAAGATCCCAGTGTAGTAAGTCCTGAACCCAGGCACACAGGCTATGCTGCCGGCCAGTATGACTGCCAACGCCGTCATATTCACAGCAAGGCAAATACAACCATCTTTTCTTAGGCTAAAAAAACCCCACATGTGCCGTGGAGCACAAATGCTTCTCCTGAATGAGTGCATGGCTGCCCATAGTTTGATCTGGAAGTGTATATCCCGTATACTCTTTCAGAGCCGGGGACGAGGGATGAGATTTTCAGAGGCCTGGTCTGGCCTGCGCATCTGCACCAGTCCCACATGCTGAACCCCGCAGAGTTCATGCACTGCCTTCTCTAATCCATGCGTGTCTCGAGAAGGAGACGATCTAATGCCCATAAACCTCGTGGTGCATATATAAAATGATAGTTTTGAATATAAAACAGAATATAATAAACACAGTACAGACATACATATTAAAAAAAAAAAAAAGAAGTCGAAGAAGAGGAATGTTCTGTTTTACCTCAAACCAGGACACTCAGATCTACTTTAATAAAGTCTTCTAAAACCCATTTCAAGTACCTAAAGTTTGATTCTATGCATTTAATTTTTCTCCTTCTGAAAAAGGAACAATTGATAAGGATGTCCAAGACTTTAAGAACAGAGAGAATTGTTTAAGTTGACCCAGTGTTTACAAGGCCCTTACTTTTCCACTAATACATCTTTATGACATCTAAAGAAATTAAAACGCCTTAGACGTCTTAAATAGTGAGATGATTAGATGGTTTAAATCTAGATGACCTTAGTATGCAATTTTTAACCTAAAGAGTGTAGACGAAAACAAAATTCTGTACTCTGGGCATGTTTAACAAAATACAGCAAACAGCATCCAAGAGGCATGCTTTTCTGTATGACTACCAATCACACATTCATCCTTTGCTATACCCTTAAACAGTAGATGAGAATGTTTTCTATTATTTTGGAAGAAAAAGGATATAAAAAATCGAAGACACAGTGAATTTTGCATCTGTTAAAAAATAAGTAAACAAACAACCAGAAAACTCTTTCCTGAAGATTTGAAGGATGTGTTTGGCTGTATGTCCTGGTTACTTAACTTAAAATAAAGTTGAAAGAGCACAATAATATCATTATAGGCAATCTGTTCTCTCCCTAGCCCCTGGAGACAGAGGATGAAGAGGAAACTCACAAGATCATATATTTCAAGGCCAGAAGGCAAAGCTATAAGCATCCAAACCAGCATACTGAAAAAAATGCAATGTGAAATTCATTATAGCTTTTCATCTTAAATAAATAAATATCCCAAATTCTTCTTCAGAGTTTCCACATATTCTAAATGTCATAGTTATTCTGGGGTAGATAAAAGTAACTAGCTGAAAGGAAAGCAATATAGTTTAGTTTGCTTTAGATTGCTTTTTATTTATGAGGAGAGGAACCAGCTATCACTTTCTGACATATATAAATAATTATTTAAATGCAAAGCACTCTGAAAAAAGAAATATGTTAGTAAAGGACATTTTCTCAACAATAAGAAAAACTAGCAACCCTACTGAGGGCTGTTTTCATGTTGTCCTGGTTACCCTATCTCACTCAGGGAAACCTTGTCCACAACTCGGGGAAAGTTAAGCGTGTGTACCAGTATTGAAAATGACGGTGATAAAACTTTTATAAATACTTGGGAATGAAGCAGAGAAAAAAAAAACCACCTTACAGTCTTTTTTTTTTGTTTGTTTGGTTTTTTTTTTTTTTTTTTTTTTTTTTTTTTTTTTTTAATAAATTGG
>VUYV01000432.1:317245-424176 GCA_008711295.1 Anarhynchus alexandrinus
CTCTGGAGACAGTCCAAACCAGCCTGGATGCTGTCCTGTGCAACTGCTGTAGTTGACCCTGCTCTGGCAGGGGGGTTGGACTAGATGATCTCCAGAGGTCCCTTCCAACCCTCACCATTCTGTGATTCTGTGAAAAAGCCTTTTAGCTTTCTTTCTTTTAATATCCTCTGTGAGATAAGCCAAAAGGCACTACTGTTTTTAAAAAAGAATCTCCTTATAGACGTAGGAGCTCCTTAGAGGCTGTCTCCCAGGTGGCAGAAGATCTGCCATGAGTTGGATTGCCCTTTTGAAAAAAAGTGCAATCCAGCGTTATTATCTTAGAATTAAAGGGAATCACAGTTCCTTCAAAAATGTATAATTCAGTTAAAAAAAGAAAAGCACTGTTATGCAGGGTCTAGGTATTTGTTCACCTATGCTATGAGCTGCCAATATTTGGAGTATTCATTCAGCTTGTAGTTTTGTTTTTCCCTAATTTGAAAAGATCTTAGTGATAGATTAAAGAAGTAATAAAGATAGCTAAAACATGAATTATTAATGTTACAACTACTTTAAGGACAGTTTAAATGTCATCAAGGGCCTCCATAATTTATTAATCAACAAGCTTACTGGTCAAAGTCTTTATGTCATTGATATGAGAAATTTGGACTGACACTATATTTTTAGACTAGATAGTGAACTCATGACATCAAAAGATTTAAATGGAGATCTATGTGAAATATATGTGAATACACTATCTCCTGTGTGTAACAGATAATTCTGAAAAAGATAATTCTGAAAACAAGGACCATGTCATGTTAGTTACAGAGTGTTTTAGTTGAAGTGGTATTAAAAGGGATGCATGCACTTGGAACTGTGCATGCATCAAGGAACCGCAGACAAAATAAATACTATGATCACAAATGTGTTTGAAATGCAAATCTAAATAATTGGTGATTTATAACCACGATAGATACTACAATTTTGGTCATGTGATAGACTACACTCATGTCTGAGGTGTGAACTTGTCTAGCAAAGATGTGATCATGGCCAGTAGCTAGGACACTACTTTCTATGACCTCAGTTTAAGCACCTATGTGATGACAACATATTGGTTTACTCATGATGCCATTAAAAAGGTGAGATTTTGTGTGAGGAATCTGTTTCCAGCAGAAATAATGCATAAAACTTTTGGCTAAAGGGTTCATTAGGGCCAAATCTCAGTAATCTCGGAATGTGTAGTTATACTAAAAGTTTTGGGGCACTGGGAACATTTAAAGAAATTCCTGATCCTGATTCCCTCTCTCTTTTCCACCTTTTCTGGGGGACAGAATGGGAGGGGGCTTATGAACCCTGGATTCATTCAGGGTTCATGCATATAAAACATCTCTAGTTGGCGACATAACTGCATGATTCCTTGTGAGAAGGTGCATGAGCATAAACACAGTGAGCGTACAGGATCGCCTAGGCTTTCCCACCACGGATAATGCAGTGGGTAACCACATTCTCCATTTCGAATTTGACTGGCTTGAATATCTTACTTTCCTGTTCCAATATATATAATATAATTTTATAATTCAGTCATTTAGAAGGGCTTTTTATGTGTTTTTCTCTTTTTAATAAGTTTAACAGACTGGAATACTTAAGCCACTGAATTTCACTTAATACCAGGAATTATGAGTACTGCCCCAAGTTTTGTTGCCTGATTGCTTCATGTTCTGTCTCCGGAAGGTTTTTGGCTTTTTTTCTCACGTTTGCACTTTCTAGACTAAGGTTATTAAATTTTTTTTACAGGCCAGCTCTTTCAGAAATGTTAGCCTATGATTGATGTAGACTATTGAACATTTTTTAATTCTGTATTTGGTACTCCGGGATACTTGTTAGCAAGTTATTTCATGAGCTGATTCCAGCATAGTACAACGTTTCAATGAACAAAATATCATTGCCAAACCCTATTTAGTTTTGAATATGAATTTGTGAACCTCAAAAGTCTGGAGCTGATTAAGAGATAACCTACAAGGCTGGCAGAGTGCCCTGAATCACATAGACAACTTTTCCACTTGTTGCATGCCAATCCCTGGTATAGTTGCTTCCACATTTAGAGCTTAATTATTCCTTCTGCCTCCCATTTCTATCTTCGCAACTGCAATTACTTTTTAATATAACAAATGTGATAGTAATGAACAACAGCACTGTTTGAATAAGTACCTACCTATGAACGTCAACACCTGGATGGAAACTAAATGAAATGAAGGCTACTGTCTTGAATGCCTCATCCATCAAAAATAAACAATTGCTTCTGTCCTATCCTTTATAGAATATATTTCTCTTATTAACTTGAATGTATCTCATGTTACGCTGCATAGAAATCAGTGATAGCAAGGATTTTGTTAGGTAAAATGAAAAATATGGAATTTTAGTGTTTCCTTGTTATCTTCAATGAATTATGTTCAATAGAGACATTTAAATCAATTGATCTATTAAACTTATGTCTGTGCTAATTGGCCTCACAGGCTGTGTGGTGGGACAGGTCATGCAGCCATCTGCATTTAACTCAGTTTTAAAGTTTGCTTTGACATTTACTTTTATGCTTCAGGTGCTGTGATTAAATCGAAATGATGAATGAGTGCTGTAAATGACTACTCAATTGTCTGGGGTACAATGTTACCACTTGTCTGGCATGACCTCTAACTAATTTCCTCTATCACTTTCTCTCCTGATTTATTCAGAGTAGTCATTTCTGACTCCCAGATATTTCTAAATCCCCATATTTTTCTCCCTGTTTGGCTATTGCTCCCTCCCCACAGGCTTTCCATTCACATTTTTAATCAGCAGGTGTAATTGTGAAAGGTGTTAGAGTTCCTACAAGCATTACATACTGAGGTATTTTCTATTTCAGTTGCTGTGGGACAAATTTATATCAGCTTTTCCTAGACACACTCAGGTTAGATATCTACACCATAGCTACTCAGCTGGGCTCCCCTTATAGTCAAGAGGGTGAAATAGTAACTTTTGGACATAATTTGTATTATTCTAGACTGAGATGAATTGCAATCTACAAATGCTTATTTCTTATAGGTGACCATCAGGGGAACAAGCAATTATTAGATTAGGTATAGATGTTACACCTTCAGTGAACAGGTCTGATGTATATGTTTATATCTGGTCGGGGAATAAGATAATCTGACTCTTTCCAGATTCAGAGACACAAAATACTAGTAATTATATGGGCTGGATGGATTTCAGAAGCATTTAGTTCCCCTTAAAAAGGGGAAAGGAAGACAAGACAATAATATCAAAGTGATTAAGATTCTGTTGCGCATTGCCAAAGAAAGGAAATTATTAAGAGCCTCATAGACAGGCAATTACAGAGTTACTGTACAATCTTCCGGGCTTCCTTATTTCCTTTTCAGCAGAACTAAAATTGATTTGATTTTAATTCCACTTATACATCCAAGCCAGACACACAAGTTATGTCCACACTGTTCATAGCATTGCACTGAAAATTGCACTATTTAGGCGTGCCCTGAGTCTAAAGTTGGCCATATTGTGGACAAGCTGACCATGTTTAGTCTTCTAGCCAGTCTGAACTCAGCCTGAACCCTTGCTACTAAACCCACCTGATCTTATGCCTCACAGTATCCTAACACTCCAATGAGTAACTTCAGATGCCTTCAAGGTAGGACCTTACTCTTCCCTGCTCTACAATATCAAAACCACAAAAAAGAAAATACACTTGATCCTTGGGAACATTCTATATTCCACTTGAAACTGAGTATTTTCCCTCTGCTAATCATAAAAGGACCATCCCAGAAACAGTTCTTATATGTTCCCATGTCCAGCACAGGTGAGGGCGGTAGATGTGCTGGGGACTGCTCCATATGGCACTGAAAATGTAGCCAGGCAGAGAGGACTTTTTATGAAGAAAAGAGCCAAGGAGTCTAAAATAAAAACACTTAGGCAGTCATTTTGTAAAAAAAGTTAGGAAGCCTTCCTGCGTAGAACTGGGAGAGGCTGAGGAAAGCTTAAAGAAAAGGTTGCAGAGGTGAGCTCGATGAGCAAACTGGATTCAATGACTATATAATAATCACTGAAGAGATTCTTTATTCTGCCACTCTCTATTTTTCCTCTTTCAAAAAATGAGTGATTCTTTCTTCATTTGCAATGGAATTTATTTGTAATTTATGGTAAAAAAACCTAGAGCTCTTGATGGAGTATTTAAAATCTTTGAATAACTCATTATGACATTTCTTTTTACTTTTTGTTTCCTAAATATTCTTCACAATTGACTGTAATTTGAATCCAAGAATTGATTTTGAGTCATTATCCTCCATTGTGCAGTCAGTAAACACTTTAGATTCTGTTTAAGGTGTGCATACACTCTTAACAATGAATTCTGGAAGACAAACATGGAAAAGACCATTTTAAATGATGCTCTGAATGACTGCATTATTAGCATGTACAGTAAATTTCTAAAGACTGGTCTTAAAACTGAGTTGTGACAAGAAACTATTCAGTATTAAACAATATTTCATTTCCTATGGTATTGCCATTTTTTTTTCCTTCCACTATGTTCTGCTGATTCTAAGATCATTATTCCTATTAAAATTTTTAAATCCTTCTAGATAAAGGGGACATTATCAATGGATTAAACAGATTGACATATTGCCTGGACATTTTCATTTGACACTGTGACTTATTTATGACATTTGACAGTTGAACTTATTTTATGACATCAATATATTATTTTTCATTTCCTGACTACTTGGGACTCAGACGTCTGGTAAAGACAACTATTCTACATTTCTGTATTCTGGACAGAAGTCTTCTACTCAGCCACCAACTTTGTTTTGAGATGGAGCTGACTACTATTCCACATCTCTTAGTATTCAGAAGAAGTTGATCTTCAATCAGAAACGTGTCATTAACAAGGAAAAATATCTTTGAGGAATATGTCCAATTCCAAATTAATTCAAAACACTTTGGTTACACAGCAGGTTATATGGAGAAAAAACCAGTTGCTTTTGCCAAGATTATTTTGTCCTATGAGCAACCACATAGTCAAATCTAACCAGAATTTTCATTTCATTTTACAGTACATGCATTGCTCAGAAGACCTGAATACCATAAACTTTAGAAAGCAACGAAAAGTCAGCAAGATTCCAGGTTATAGATGCTAATAAAGCCTTTATCTATGCATTGTATTTCCAGACTAGCAAAATCTGGGGCCTACAAAGACCCTGTAATCCAAGCACCAGATATCCAGCATGTGTTTAGGACAGACAGTAGAGTGGCTGCAACAGTTGATTACATAGGCAACAATATCAAAATAATTCTAAATACATCATTTAGTGAAATATCTACACACTGATATTCTGTTTAGATTATTGCATTTATCTACATAATCGTTGGCCAAAGCCGTTGATATGACCCAGTTTTGCACTTATATCCTTCCAGCTGGATACTGTTAGTAATACATTCTTAATCCGATTCTTAATCCGCGGTAAATGGTTAGAATTAAATTCTCTGATAAATATAAAGGTCTTATTTGAGTTTCACGAAGCATGTTTGTCTGCTCACATAAAAAGGTTAATGTGAATAAGACATCTGTATACTCTGAGGGAAATGGTGCAGAACCTTTGCTGGATTTCTGTTTGAATAAATCCATACCGAGTTCTCAGCACTGTAAACAGGCTTTTAGTGCAGAGTGCTTGTGTAGTTCTGCCAACCTAAGTAGAGTTTAGGTCTTTTGCTACTTCTGTCTGTAGAGGATCTGAGTAACTTTGATATAAAATCAGTAGAAGTTCAATATTTTTGTTCATTTTTTAAAGTGCCATGGCTCATTTTTCCTCAGATCAGACTAAATCTCTATAGATACTAATTTTGGTGCCACTTTCAGTGGTCAAGCGTCAGCACTCTGGTGGGACAAAAACACCAAAAGCGAGGTGTTTGATTTGCATTTCTCACTGTTAGGGGTCAAACTAGAAAGGAGATTAGAAAATCTCTGCTCAGAGCAACATTTTGGATCTATCTTACTTCCCCCTTCCTCCCTGCCTCAGCAAAAGAGTTAAGTGGTCAAAAATACGGAGAAGAAATGCTAAGTATTTCTTTATATATCATGTCTATGCTTAGTGTTTCCTATGAGGTAGAAGTGAACAAATGCCATCGTTCCTCCAGCTACTAATGTGTGCCTAGTTGTTACTTGATGCAAAGTATGCATGCCTTGGAGGGCCATTAGACCGTGAAAACTTTGCAGAAATTTCCTATTCATTTTATCTTTATCTACCTCCTCCTTAAGTTCAAGTCACTGAGATTTGGCCGATGCTTTATTTTTACAGGCAATGACAATCTGGATGACAGTGTTTTCTGTTTCCTGATGCAACAATACATACAGCTGTGCACCATCAGCATATGGCAGGAATTTAAGCCTGTAGCATTTTATAGTGTTGCTGACTGGTTTAGCACATATGTTGAACGGGGAAGAGGAAAAGATCTATCCTTTTGAACTTGCAGGAAAAAAAGGCTTCTCATTATTGTCAGTATTGTCACAACTGAGATTTATCTAAGAGAAATGAGTATAATCGTGGGCGATCCATTCTTTCAATTCCTACTGAATATTTGAGATAATATTGAGGTATCCCATGGAAAGCATTGTTACAAACAATGAATATATATATGAGGAACAATGAAGATGCCTTTGCTCTGTCTCTGGCTAGGAAGAGAGAATGTCTCAGGAAGAACAGCGCACTCTCTGTAGCAAAAGTTAAATATAAAACCTGATTCTGAATGTGGGAAAGTGGCATAAGGCAAACGCTGCAACAGATAGGTAGCAACTATTGTCAAGACACTTAGTTAGGCACGACCGGAGATGAAAGTAGAATAGCAAAGCATCAGCTCCGGTAAGTGCACTGCGCTGGCACTCAGAGCATACTAAAATATCTTTTAAGTGCAGTGTCTGCTAATCTATTTTCAATTTCCTGAAAAACTGCAGGCATTCTCAAAAAAATAATAATCCAAACCAAAACAACCCTCTGCCCCCTAACAAAAAGAACAAATCTTCCCAAGTTATGCATTTTTCAGTCAATTGAATTTAGTAGTGATGGTGTCACAGCCACTTGACTGTCTCTGGAGGACCTTTAAGTGTATTTTCTTTTACGCAAAACATGAATCCCCCAAAGTTAATGGCACAACAAAATGCTAAACTCCCCCTTTTGACATGTGTCAGATACACTGTTTCATACCTGTCACCAAGTGTTAGTTTTGGTCCCATGGTGTAACTTGATGGAATAATAGTGAGATAATGGAGGGCTGTGGAGGTTCACAGCAACTTTACCACTTTTCTGGTAATATTTCAGCATAACAATGCAATAATTGTATTCTACATCTAATGGACATTTTGAACAGTCCACCCTGTTTTCCTCCATCTCCAGGAGCCCAAAGAGACAAGCAGAATTATCTTCACTACCTTCCCGAGACATTATGCTCCCTCGCCTTGCGGAGATGAGCCTCGCCTGAGGCTCCCGTGGCTCATAAGAGCAATGCCTCTCGTTGAGCGTCTCACTGTACAAGGGCAAGAGGTGACCCTGTGTCTCTCTACAGCTCTTTCTCTACCACCCTTCACAAAATGGAAGATTCATGTCAGGCTAACGAAAAAGCCATTGATTTGTATTAGATACTTTTTATACATTTCATTGTACAGTTTCATCACCAGAAAGGAAAAGATAACTGCTTTGCAATATTAAGGAGAAATAACAGCTACAGTGCTGCCAGTAGCCACCACGGGTGCAAGCCAGAACCTGAACACTGCTGCTCCTGAAAGACATAAGAATCACACTGAAAGGTGTGAAAAAATTAACTAGGAGGTATTTTTAGAAGCTGTAGCTGGACATTGTGATTTGTGTATTTGTTTGATAATTGCATCTCGTACCAAGGTCCAGAAAAATTACGGCAATACAAAATATGATCTTAAAATCGCAGCTGCACCAGGTATCATTTTAAAGGTGTTTAACATCTCTGTGTATGCAGCTGTGATCATAAGCCTGAAGTTCTGCCTGAGATAGGTGGCAGGACAGAAATAAATATGCAATTCACAGTACGGAATTATAATGCAGTTGTAAAAAGAGAAGTGCTAACGTTGCTATGTTCTGTTTCCTTGAAATAACTCTGAAAGTCAATTCATTTGAGGAACACAGCCTGTCGTGGCTAGCTAGTTAGGCCTGCAGAATTCAAGGTCCTGGAAAAAGCATTCTTCATGCCCAGTTTCTGTTTAACCTATTAAGCGGAGATGTGCTCAGTTTTTGATGTGACGTCTCGAGGCTTACAAAGAGCAGAAAGCAGCACCGTTACAGGGGGACGAACATCACAAATTGCTGCCACGTCTACAAAGGAAACAGATCCCAGTGTTCCTGATCTCCTGCTCTTTTTGCTTTTGATGGCAACCAGCTGACTGTGGCATTAACCTTTATAATAATTATTATTATTTTTAACTTGGATATTTGAAGAAGGTAAGAAATAAAAAAAAATCATCCATTAGCTAAAAGACACTGAATTCCATTTTTTGTGCCAAGCACAACCAAGCTGCAAAGGAATCTATAAGAAATAGAAAGTGGTGCTGGCATTGCATCCTTGTTTAGCTACTACGTATTTATATAAACTATTTTCTGCCATATCAATATGTCATACTGTATTGGGTGTGCATGTCAAGGTTTTGGTAGCGGGGGAGCTACAAGGGTGGCTTCTGTGAGAAGCTTCTAGAAGCTTCTCCCATGTCCAATAGAGCCAATGCCAGCTGGCTCCAAGATGGACCCACCACTGGCCAAGGCCGAGCCAGGCAGCGACAGTGATAGTGCCTCTGGGATAACACAGTTAAAAAGGGCGAAAAAAAACCTGCTGCGCAACAGCAGCCGGGATAGAGGAGTGAAAATATGTGAGAGACACAACTCTGCAGACCCCAAGGTCAGTGAAGAAGGAGGGGGAGGAGGTGGTCCAGGCGCTGGATCAGAGATTCCCCAGCAGCCCATGGTGAAGACCATGGTGAGGCAGGCTGTCCCCCTGCAGCCCATGGAGGGGAACAGTGGAGCAGATATCCATCTGCAGCCCATGGAGGACCTCATGCCAGAGCAGGTGGATGCCCAAAGGAGGTTGTGACCCCATGGAGAGTCCACACTAGAGCAGGCTCCTGGCAGGACTGGTGGACCCCTGGAGAGAGGAGCCCACACTGGAGCAGGTTTTCTGGCAGGACTTGTGACCCCATGGAAGGGACCCATGCTGGAACAGGCTGTTCCTGAAGGACTGCACCCTATGGAAGGGACCCACACTGGAGAAGTTTGTGAAGAACTGTTGGCCATGGGAAGGACTTACATTGGAGAAGTTTGTCAAGAGTTGTCTCCCATGGGAGGGACCCCACACTGGAGCAGGGGGAAAGCGTGAGGAGGAAGGAGTGACAGAGACAACGTGTGATGAACTGACTGCAATCCCCATTTCCCATCCCCCTGCGTCGCTCCGGGGGAGGAGGCAGAGAAATCGGGAGTGAAGCTGAGCCTGGGAAGAAGGGAGGGGTGGGAGGAAGGTGTTTTAAGTTTTGTTTTTTATTTCTCATTACCCTACTCTGACTTCTAATTGACAATAAATTAAATTAATTTCCCTGAGTCGATTCTGTTTTGCCCATGATGGTAATTTGTTATTGATCTCCCTGTCCTTACCTCGACCCACGAGCCTTTCGTTATATTTCGTCTCCCCTGTCCAGCTGAGAAGGGGAGTGATAGGGTGGCTTTGGTGGGCACCTGGAGTCCAGCCAGGGTCAACCCACCACATATTGCCTTTGTTGAATTCATTCAAGTCTAGAACTTCCAAACCATGGAGAAGAACAAGACACAAATTTCACATTACTTTCGGAGCAGGTAATGGGGAGAATTTTTAAAACGATTTTGAAGACTGCAACTCATGCCTCTAGCCCTGACAGGCCATTTTATTTACAGCTTTGAAATAAAATTAGACTTCAGGTCAGGCATAAGACACAATGCACACCATCTATGCCAGATTTTTCTACGATTTTGGAGAATAATAATTGGACCTGGGAGCATAAAACAAAATGTTTGCGTTTCAAACAATGAGTTAGATGACATGAAATGGGAGCAGGGACCTGTGTCATGTCAGTGATCTTTCATGTTTATTCAGAGAAGTTGCTGCTGCTTGCATTTTGGCATTTTTAGTTTTGCTCCTGTGTGTACTGCCTTGTGTCTATAGAAACAGCAAAGAAAACTAGTCTGTTACTTTGAAACTGATTATTGAGATGTTTTCATCTTCATTTTGTTTTCTTCTACCCCTCCCCCCCTCCCCTGCCCCCTGATGTTACTTCTTTGCTCATTTTTCTGCTCTGCTCATTTATCTGGCCTGAAGCTTTGAAGATGGGGAGTAGAGGGTTTTTTATCGTTACTATTTTAGTGCAGTATTATTTTATGGAAGACAAAAAACCCCGTCTTCTTCAATTATACTTTAAATTTCCAGAATGGCCAAGTCAGATTTCTTCTGGGGAAAATCTGCTTTCTCATCTGAGTCCATGAGCAAGCACAGTCCCCTGCTCACAGCTAATGGAAGGAGAGAAGGGAAGAACAGATGGGGTGTAGGAGATAGGGGGAGCCAAAGCCGTGCCACAGTGCAGCACGCCAAGCAGCAATTTGGTCTGCTCCATGAACTGCTAATTAGCAAACAATTAAAACAACAATATACACAGTGGTGTCAGTAATCTCACAGTTATGGGAATTATCCCATGATCGAGTAAGATTAAATGAGAATTTTGCTGTTAACTATTTTATCCTCTTTGAAGAAAATGTTCTTATGTTATTGCCTTGTTCAGTAAATCTTTCAAGATGTTGCTTTTATTGTTTTTTGCTTAGATAGAAGTGTAAGTGTACACATCACTTTACAAAACATGCTGAATGACTAATGCCTGTCTCAAAGAATTTGCAATGGAAATAAAAAAGATATGAAGAACAACTGTTCAGAAAACAGATAAGGTAATGTCAGGAAAAAAAAAAGAAAAAAGAGAGAGAAACATAGGATGGTTAGGAGAAGAAGAGGACTCTAATTAAATATGAGTTCTTCTAGTGTGACCAGCACTGTTGTATAAAGACATTGCTGAGGCAGAAGCAGTCATCTCTGACCTGGGAGCTCCGCTGCACGGTAAGGGTGCTGCGATGAGCAGCTCATGTGGCTAATGGGGTGGGCGGGCGCCTGCGTGTATCTCACACCTTTCTGCTCTGCCCAGTCTCACTAACAAAAATACCAGAGGAGAACATTTCTGAAACGAAATATGGCCTCCAGACAGCACAGCTGTGCTGTGTCCTTGCCACAGGTGTCGATTCCTTAACCATTAATTGCAGCTCTGAAATCACTGGGGCAAAGCTTTCCAACAGCCCTGCCCCTGTGACTGTTCCCAGACACAAATCCCTACGGCTCCTGCCAGAAATTCCCCCTACAAATCTGGAATCTCCAAGATTAGAGCACCTGGGTTTCCTGCTGCGGAAATAAGAACTTGGATCTATTTTGAACGTCTCTTTCTGGTGGTTTTGAAGTTTATCTCTACCTGGCAAGAAATGTAATATCCTCTAGACCCAGCTGCTCTGGAACTGCTACCACAGCAGCCCTGGGACATTCCCACTGGCAGACACATATTCGTAATTCAGGTACTCATAAGAAAGACTAGGTTGAGGCTTTCAATATTTTGGTCTCACACTTGGTTGGAGGACTTCCTCCAGTTCTGCAGACCCAGAGCTTCCAGGCATCCCAGCCCTAGACTTTGTCAAGCATTCCTATCTGCCTCTCATTGAATGCTTGGCTAGTTTATATTTGTCAAAGCTTACAAAATACTTATCAAGATATCAGAAATATCATAGTAACAACAGTTCTGCACAAAAGCTGAAGGACATAAGAAAAATAAGATCTTGTCCAATTCTTGCTGAGTCAGTATACTCTTAAACATCCATTAGGTTCCGATTACTTAGGGCCCAGTTAATCACTTAATTAATTAAACAGAAATGTAGATGTTGCTTTCAGTGAAAATAGAAGTATCTGTTTATGTTATATTTTATATGGCAATAGTTGTAGAAATTTAGGTTTTAAAGAAAGTTATCCACATTTTTAACATGAAAGACCCCAGAGGAAAAAGAAACAGAACTTCTCCTTATTTTTGTGTGTGTTATATTTTATACCAGATGTAGTTATTGCTATCTATACATACTACATTTTGGCTACACTTTAAACTGTCTGGGAAGGGAGAGAGAGAGAAATTACATCCCCAGCTCCATTTAGTCCTGTATTTAAGTATAAAAGTGTTGAAATAGGTACTAATCCAACCCAGAACCATTTGTTCAATATGAAACACATCCACTTGTGTAAATTAGGCAGCAACTTTGTGTTTTAATTGAATACACAGAGAAGTCTTCTGGGGCAGCATTACTGCTCTGCAGTACCTGTTTAGCAAAGCAAGACAGCTTGCTCTGAGTGTCCTGGAACCAGGTCTCTGTGCTAACCATAGCAGGAAATTATGGGATTTGATAAGAATTAAATGTTAATTACTCAATAATGTTGAAGAAAAATAATCTGTAGTACTTAAGCTTGTTACTTATATAAAAGTCATAAAGGAGGTTTACTTATTAAGAGATTTAATTAAGCAAACAGGTCTTCATGCCAAAGTCAGTTTTCCAGTCTTATGGAACAACAGTCCAATGATTCTGCTGGGTGTACTTAGCTTGTTTGTTGTTCAATTTAAGTCTCTATTCAGTAAAGAAGTCAAGAATGTGCCTAAGCACCAACGAGATTTAATCATCTAACTCATTAGCGAGGTGGGGGTTGGTCTCTTCTCCCAAGTAATAAGTGACAGGACAAGACGAAATGGCTTCAAGTTGCACCAGGGGAGGCTTAGATTGGATATTAGCAAAAAATTTCTTCACAGAAAGGGTTATCAAACATTGGAACAGGCTGCCCAGGGAAGTGGTGGAATTGCCATCCCTGGAGGTATTTAAAAGACACATAGATGTGGTGCTTAGGGACATGGTTTAGTGGTGGACTTGGTAGTGTTAGGTTAATGGTTGGTCTTGATGATCTTGAATGTCCCTTCCAACCTAGACAATTCAATGATTAAGACTTAAATGTAGGAGCATACTAGATATCCTTCTAAAGCATGAACTAAATTATGTAACCAGTGTGATATTTAACAGCTGTGGGTACAATTCAGCCTTAATTTTGAGCAGTTGCTTGAGTTGTACATACTTCAAATTGGACAAAGGACTTGGTATTTAATTAAGAAACTTCTATGGCTTCACCACTGTAGTATCTGAGCACCTCATAATATCTAATATATCTCTGAAAGAATAGCATTAATTCCATTGTAGAATTAAGACACAGTGAGACTGAAGTGAGAGTAAACGCATGTCTTGCCCATTTGGAAGAAGTCATATTCCAGCCTTACATGCCAAACATCCTTGTAGAGGGTGTTTTGAGAATTAGGAAGAGAGGTGTTCACAAAAAACATCAAGCAAGTCAGCATGAACAGTTAAGCAGAGAATGACATTCACTGATCATATACTGAAACCCAATTTCTGAGAAGACATTGCCACCATTGCCTTGACATTGTACACAAATGGACCAAATTCAGCAGCCTTGAGACACTGTCAGAATACCTGACAGTGGCTGAAGGATTGTCATGGGAATCTGGATTCAAATCAGGGAGCTTTGGCTTCAGACGAGGGTAGGGATTGGGATTTCAATGAACTCCAGTGAGAATATAATCATGTGATTAAAGGAATGAGTAAAATATACCTATTCCTCTTTCCTTCAGAAACTCACATCTATAAAGTGAGGTCTCATCAGGAATAGAAAAGGCCTAATATTTAACATACAGGAGGCACCAGCTTTATGGAGGCACACTTTCTGTGGCTGTGGGAATCAGCCACAATAAAGGAACCTGGGGACCTCACTGACAGAGGTAACACACAGACAGAAGTGCCAGTCTTGGACAATTCAGGGATTAGAGAGCAGCAGAGCTTTTTGAATGTAAGAAGTTGGCTCTGAAATGTGTTTTATTACTCTAACCTTGAGCAACCTTGTGCAGATCTCCCAGTTGTCAGATTGCTAGCCCTGGGTGTTTTGGGGGGTTCAAAGAGAGACACAAGAATTCCCACACTGACTCAGAGCCAAGCTTAATCTAACCTACTACCACCTGTCAAGTACAGACTTTAAAGAAAGTTTCCAGAAATCCCAGTATGAATAGAATCTGGCTATTTAGCAAAACCTTGTGCCATTCAACAATTGTTCCAAAATTTTTTATTAGCATCATGTAGAGCAGCTAGTGGGCTTAGAAAAGTAAACCAAGCTTGGATGTTTTATTGGGGAGGGTTACATTTAGGTCATGCTCAGTATTAAATATTTGCTTGATAAACTGCCTGCACCAGGAAAAATTAAATTCTTAGATGACAGTGAAGATTAGTAAAAAATATTTATCCTCATCAGCCAGATCAAAGAGAAAAATATGCTATTCTGAAAACTGAGTTATCTAAACTCTAAACTATTTCATGCTGTATGTAATGTCATGGGCCATCCATTTCTCATCAACACTTGTAACAGCATAGTTTGGAGACAACGTTTCATACAGTCACAGTGAATTGAAGGAGCCAGTTAAAGAAATAGATCACAGTCAATCATATTTATGCATATACTTCAATGCTTTGCTGAATCGAGGGTTAAAGCAACACGCTGCAGGACAAATAACGGATACAACTAGTTATAATGCTACATGAAAATAAGAAAACAAATTTAATGAAAATACTTTGATTCAACTACGATGTCAAATATTCCAAATCTAAAATACAGCTCGGCATTCCTAGATAACTCACTGAATATCCCGAGGCGAAGTTATGTACAGCTTCATGGAGATTTATGAAAAAAAAAAAGAAAAAAAAAAAAGTGTATCACTGTGTGAGCAGAAGACCTTAGCTGCTGCTGCGCAGATATTTAAAGTTCAAAGTTGACTTTTCTGTGCAAGTTACACCTGTTGATTTTTGCCAACAAAATTCCAGTCCTGCATAGCTGTTACAGAAAGCCGCACTGTGGAGCTACAGGAATTGTTGAGAGAACATTATCTAAAATATCTCAGATGGATCCTAATACATAAAAATTTGGATTTGATCATTAAGGACCCAGCCTCAAATTAACAAAAAAGCGCAGACCATTTATGAGCAAAATACAAAGAAACAATAAACACTTAAAAAAACACCCCCAAACAAAGAAATAACCAGCAAACCCTCCCCACTCCCTCAAACTTTAGGAAAAAAAAGACAGTAAGGAAAGTTTACTGTGGAAAGATGTCTCTAAAGATCAGACCAATAACACCTTGTTTAGCTTCTGTCTGATATTTTTTTCTTTATAACAAATTTTCTATAATCCTTTTCCCATGCAAGGGCATATACCTTTCTAGTGATAAATAATTACTACCTATTTGTGTGAAAATGAAGTATGAAGTCTGTCAAATATTACCAGCATTGAGAATGAGTTCAGGTAATCTGCAGATATTAAACTGTTGAAGAAGGCTTCAGCTACCAAAATGAGCTAAAAACTAAATGCAGAGTAATTCACACTATAATAAAAAGTTAGTGTAGGAATTTTAATACTGTCTTGGTTGTCAGGAATAAAAAGAGGAAATAGAAATATTGATTTTTGCTGAGAGGTCTATCAAAAAAGGAGAGTATTACAATTCTAGTTTATTTTTCCATACAAAAAATTGTCACTTGGGAAGACTAAATATGACAAGCCTATTAAATAATAAAACTACTAGACAGGTAAATATTCCTTAGAGAGCTTCGCCATACAAAACAACATCAGAAGTTGGATTTGCACATTTTTTTTATCAGTAATGCTTGTCTGTTTCAGAAATGGAAGCATATTCTATCTGGCTTGTCTATAATAGTGGAAAAAGCAAACAGTACTAATATCCATGATTTTGACTCTGAAGTTAAGCCAAACCACTCCACATGTTCAGTGTAGGCAATGCTACCTACACACTACAAGATTCTGCATTTGTGGCTTAATCAGAAAAACTAACTGAATGCTGTCCTAATTTATATCCAACAAAACTTTTCAATCCTGCTTCTATTATTCTCAAGATGACAATCCTTATACCCGTTTATTTTCCCTGAATAGTTAGAATATGTTAAGTGAATGAACATTCTGTTGTTTCCTTTATAGTTATAAAACAGTAGATAAAAAATGCATTTGAGGTATTTTTACTTACTTTTACATACCTCTTTTCATAGTTCTATGATACCAAGAATGTGTTTGCTTAAGCTTTTAAATAAATGAATGTGACATTTCTTACTTTCTTACTTTTGCATGTTATCGATGCTGAGGATTTATATCAGTGTTGCTACTGGTACCCTTACATCTTCCAATTGTGCAGCCATTTTCTCTGGTTTCTCTTCAGGACAGCCTCTCACTCACCCACAAACTGACTCCTACAAGACTATTCTGTCTTGCTCTAGTCCTGACATGCTCTCTTGTTAGTGTTCATTTTTCCAGTGAGTTCCTTTTAATTTTCAAAACACATCCTACATTGTTGAGCTACCTGCAAATATGCACCAGTATCGAGGAAAGAGGCTGCCTTTATACCCAGTGTTCAAGTTGCTCAATCACTTCTGCTTTATTACCTGCAGTCAGCATAACTGAAACTCAGTGTTCAGGTCTGCCTTTTCTTTATTGGTGTGTTATAGGGATTTTTATGTTTTCTTCTATAAATTTCATAGATTTTTTCTTACTTTCACTTGTGAAATATGCCTGAAAATACTTTGAATATTTGAATGAATATTTGCTATCAACCATTATGTCTTAGGAAATTAATAATATCATATAAATTCTTTCTTTTTCAACTATACTTATTCCTTATTTTTTCATTAAGGATATTCACACACACACATAAAAATCAGTATAAACAATTTAAATGCTACAACTATCATGAATACTGACATTGGGACAGGAAAATATATGACATCTGGAAGTCAGTACCACTGGAAATATTGAGTATGATAATTCAATAATCCCCTTGCTGAAAGACTAAATATAGCAAAAATAAAACATGATGCTTATAAAATGTACATATAAATACAGGTGTGTGTGCATAAACTATGATGTTTAATAATCTCTCCTGATCTTTACTTTCACTTATTGTACTAAAAATGAAAATCTGTATGCAAGGTCAGTTGAACATACCTTTGTTAAGTGAATCTTTTCAAACTACTATACTGTTTTAGATATTTTTCTCTGGAGATCTCAGTAGAACTTCTCCAAGGTAGGGATTGATATTCACATCTCAAAGGTAGAAGGGGTGAAGATCAGGAAGGTTAAAAGTCTGCCTGAGGTAGTAGAGTTGGTCGATAGCAAACCTGGGATTGGAATCTATAGTTCATAGTTGCCATCCCTGTACACCATTTTCTACTGGAAGACAGCTTCCTACCGAAAAAAATTCTCAGAAACCTCAACCACTGCCCCCTCCCCCCCCTAAACAAAACCACCAATACTCCTCCCTAAACTCCTACAAATCTCAAGATAGTTTCTCTGCTCCTAGACTTGATTCATCTTAAGTCTATAACAATGAACAAATGAAGTTTGTAAAATGAGAATGAATCTTAGCCCAGAACTTGAAATGAACTGATAAATAAATAATAACAAATATTTATGTGAACTTCAATTAAGAATAAGAAACTGCTGTGAAGCTAGACTTAAAAAAAAGGAGGGAAGGAGATGAAATGTAATTAGGAGGCCTCTCTACTTGCTCTAAGACAGAGAAAAGACAGAAAAATTGCTGAAGGAAAGAACTGCATCAGGAAAGCTGCTTGAATAAAATGCTGAGGATGAAGAAAGAAAGTACATAACAAAGCAGTACAAATAGCAGGAAAAAAACAAAACAAAACAAAACAACAAAGTTCTGGTGGATTCCCATTTCCTGATAGGGCCTAAATCAAATATTTTGAAACCTGCATCCCATTCACAGTGGCGAATTTTCACAGAAACTCTGTACTGAAGGAGTAGCACATCCACGCCTGTGACTTCCCTGGGTACCACAGCCGTCTCCAGGAGAAATTGTTGGGCCTGGACAATTCTGTGTGTTCGTACTGACCTCTAGTGACTATTAACAGTGTCCTCCAGTGACTGTAGCCCAAAGGGTACGTGTCCCTATTACACGCTTCACCTTCAATATGTGACCTAGGTTACTTGGTCATGCTATTGTCATGCCTATGATATTGTCCCATATTACAGACATCAAAATGGTTGGAAACAGATGCTACAGGTATTGCCATTAGAATATTTTATGCTGCCTCTTGTTATCTTCTAGATTCTTTTCTCCCACACCTGAAGCGCCAGGGTGAAATCTCGGAGACCTTTGCTTGCAAGTGCTGTGGAGAGGGAAGAACGATGGTGCCTCTGAAGAGTGCCACATGCTCTGCAGGCTACAGCATCAGTATTCAAACCTGCAGCTAAGCTATACAGCTGTAGAGTTTAACATACTAAGTAAAGGATTTCTTGCAGCAAAGGAGGTAGTGTGATTGAATACAGAGTGCTATTGTCTACACTGACGCTCTGTCATGGTTTAACCCCAGCTGGCAACCAGAACCACTCAGCCACTCGCTCTCACCGCCCTTTCCCCCCACCCAAGCAGGGTGGGGATGAAGAGGAAAAAAAGGATGAGAAAGGGAGACAAAAAACCTCATGGGCTGAGATACAGACAGTTTAATAGAAACACTAACAAAAAAGGAAAAATAACGATAATAATAATAGTAATAATAATGACATGGGTCACTCTCACTGCCTGGTGAATTGGCACCGTCCTGAGCAGTGATCGCCAATTTCTGCCCCCCAGCTAACCCCCATTTATATACTGAGCATGACATCTATGGCATGGAATATTTCATTGGCCATTCCATCATTCTGTCTATTCATCTATGGGAAGCTGATAAAAGTCCTTGAATAGTGTAAACATCACTTAACAACAGCTAAGAACAATAGGTATTATTGACATCCTTTCACAAAAATCACTAGAAAGAAAATTAACCCTTTCCCAGCTGAAACCAGGACATGGTCATTAGGTCCTTCCAATCATTATGATGAAAACACTTTTCTAGTTCAGTCTTATTCCAAAAAGATATTTATCTTATGCTACTCACTTCATCACGTTTCTATGCTTCTCACATTTGCCACATCTTTCAGAATCTTATTCTTATTTCCTGACATTTCCCATCATTATGCAATGAAACCACTTCACTTTTAATGGGGATGCGATGAAAAATTACACAGGAAATTAATCTAACTAATGTATTTGTGTCATATTTGAAGGACATGTAGATTCAGGGATATCTGGTTTTGTATCATCACTGAAATATTTTAATAACTGGATAAGCAATTTTAGCATATAATCATATCAAAGGGAAAAAAAATGTGCTAGTACATGCATTGTACCATGTCACTTCCAAGAAGTCCTGCAATATAGATGGTGAAGAATAAAGAGGTATCTTTTTAAGGCATGCTAAGTAAATACAGCTATCGCCACACAATATCACCACTTGGAAGTGTACTACAGGTAACAATAATGCTTTTTTGAACTAATCCGAGATAATCATTCCTGTGATCATCTGATAAGTATCACTCCTGTCATTATCTGGCAAATATATTACTGTAAACTCTGAACATTCAGATGGATAGCTATGGTCAATAATTTAAAGGACTTATTCAGATTTCACATGTACAGCTTTCTTTTAAAAAAATCGACATAGAATGAAAGTATGTCAGGTTTCATCAAATATTTCTAATTCTTGCTGCTTCTTATTTGTCAGGAAACACTGACAGAACAGCACCTTTTACTTTATTTGGCTTTTCAGATATGAAATCAGCAAGGAATATGATATTCAGTAGTATTCAAAACATTTTTACTATTACCATAAAAATTTTGAATTTCAAAACATAAATTTAAATTATACTAATGTCTTGATCCTGTTTAGTCATCTCCGATGATCTTTTAAGTAGTCCTTCTCTTATCTATTTCTGTATATCCATCTTAGTAGTGCACTTTATTCACTATACATGTAAGATGATATATACGTATATATACACAGACACATTCCTTTTCAGGAAGAGAAATACTGAGTCACATAAACAGAATGGGAAAGCTAGAATGTATTTACATTGTGGGATGAAAAATTCGATTATGCTAATATGAGTTAAGTCTGGATATTTGTAAAATGTTTTAATGTGTTTTAAAAATATTTTTATATGCTTTAGTTTTTACAATCTGTGTGACTTAGATGTGGATCATAAAAAGCTTATGATGATAAAGCTACCATGTAATATACAGCAGAGCTCAAAATCAACAATGATTATCATAGCAGAGAAACCTATACATAACATACAGAAAAACAGGCTGTAATCAGTGTTTTGAGGAACCCATTTATAAGAGCCCTTTACCTGGGTACTGAGACCTAGCAATTGGCACACTTTGTGTGTATATCATTCACATTATTGTACCTCTCTTCAGTACATCCTTTACCACAAGATGCAACCAGTCTCTTCCAGGACCTGTTATACTCTGCAGGACCAGGAGATACAAAAGGCAGCTCAAGTCAACAGGATCTGACTGTGAGCTCAAAACCTTGGAACTGCATGTATGTAAATTAAAAGACATGAGTGTTCAGTTTTCCATCTGCTGGTTTTCTCATATGACCTCAGATAAGATATCACCTAAGATAATGGCGGATTTCATCTGACCAGATGTAGAAACCCCTCCCTTAGCCTTGGACTACAGTTAATAGAGGCGAATATACACTTTTAGCAAGCAGTGCATCTCATTCTAATGTAGAATGTTAAATATGGGGGTCTGAATCATGCCTTTCACATAGAATCATAGAATCATAGAATGGTTTAGGTTGGAAGACACCTTAAAGATCATCGAGTTCCAACCCCCCTGCCATGGGCAGGGACACCTTCCAGTAGACCAGGTTGCTCAAAGCCCCATCCAGCCTGGCCTTGAACACCTCCAGGTGATGGGGCCTCAACAATTTCTCTGGGCAACCTGTTCCAGTGCCTTACCACCCTTAAAGTGAAAAATTTCTTCCTGATATTGAATCTAAATCTCCCCTCTTCCAGTTTAAAGCCATTCCCCCTCTTCCTGTCATACCTAGTCAGTTTCTTTCTATAAAGAATGAAAATAGGCAATAGTAACAACTATGATATGTATACCTACGTTATAGGTATACAGAGGTAAAAGATTAATTCTATTTGAAGATTTTTGTTTTGTCTTGCTTTTCTGTGCAATGGGATGGTAATATTCCTCTACCACTTTTCTTTGTCCTGGACAATTTATCCATGCAAAACTGCCATTTGACATGTATGGTCACAGCACCCCACACAAGGTAATACTAACATTGACTGGTCTCTCAGAAATTACTGCAAGACAGGCAAACAGTCAGGCCTGCTCAGTGTCCCAAATTATACAGAAGTAAAACATAGAAACACAAACTTGAAAATAAGTCAAACACCATTTTGTTCACGATTAATTTCAGCCTGTATTTTCTAAAATGTACGCATGATTTTCAAAAGATATAGGTTATGATATAAAGTATTATTTGACCATTTTCACACTGCGAAAGACAAATTATGTAGATTATATTTAACACTATTAAGCTCAGAGTTTTGTTTACATTGACATTTATAGTTGGGAAGCTATGCCTGTACAATTATTTTATACATATATTTTGCATAAATTATATGGGTAAAATTAACATAACCTCAGTGTTTAAAATACGCTTTTCCTGTGTCTACAATGCAAAGTCTCGTAAAGACTTCATTTAGAATGAAAAAAAAAATATTGCTATTACTAATGCCAGTGGTCAGAAAACCTCATTAGGAATGGGGAAAGAGCAAACCGGAAGACATCTCTACATCTTTTCATACAGGGATCTTTAATGGAAGAAGAAATAACGCAGAGACTTTCAAGCCAGAGGAAGGCATTCAAACATAGAATTAATACGTATTCCACTTCAGTCAGGTTCAGTTTTAAACAATGACAGCCAGCTACAGCTTTTAACACAATGGGGAAAGGTTCTGCATTATGATATTATAATATAATTGTAAATAAAAACAGATTGTGAAAAATATAGCTACATGACCACACAGTAAGCAACAAACCTAAGTGGGAGGCTAGAGACCTAGATCCTCCCCAAAGAAATGCCCGCGAGTCATGGGCAAAATTACTCAGAGACTTTAAAGAGATGCCTTATCACTTTGCATTCTCATTAGTATTTATCTTACCAAATTGGAATTTAAGTTCTCCAGGGCAGGGAGTAATATTAATTCACTGTGAATATTCTGATAGAACAAGATCCTGACCTCCATTAGGACATCTCAGTGCTATGTGAGTACACATAACATTGTAGACAAAAAAAAAGATATGTCATTCGAATACTTGGCATTTATTATGAACTTATATTAAAAAAAAAAAAAGTCTCTAAGAGTTTTCTGGTGGCTACACTTCTTTGAGTCAACCTCAAATTTCTCCAGTTGTCCTCACAGAGAAAGTGGTTCTGCATGACCTTTCACTCGATATTACTGATACTCAAAAAACCAAGAGTATTTATGATGCAAAACTTACAGCAAGCTTCCTACAAAATAGAAAGAAATAAATCCTTCTCTTTATGAGATTCTCTGTCTTCTCCTGCCTTTTAAGATTTCTAACTTTAAGAACTACATCCTTGTCCCAGTCAATAAACTGGTGAATCTAAACTGTAGTTCTTTGCTGGGCGTGCATAAGAAATCAAGATTGAGCTAGTTATTTGAAGCTTTCCTTCTCAGTCATCACTGGTCTCCAAATAGATTATTACCTCAATTACCAAGATCCAATCTGTTTTACTTCACTTGCTCTCTTCATTTATCCTTTAATGTAAAATCACTATCTCATCGCTGAATATGAATAACCACAATTGTTAAGTGCACATGATATACCATACATTTAATTCTTAATCAGTATTATTGTGCCCATTATTGTCTGTTTAGCAAAACCTCACTAATCAATAAGAGCCAGCAACCGCTCTAAGAGAATCAGAGCCATCTCATAGGTCTCAGTCAAGATTCAAGTTATCAGAACCCTTTGATTTTAATAAACATTATAAAGTATCTCACTGTTTTTCTCAGATTTAGAATTACTGAATAACTAAAACAGAAACTTTTAAAAACGAACGACATACTATAGGCCTTAGGATTTGCAATCTTTGCTTGGTGTATTTCACCTCTTATCTTCAGCCTTCTTATTTCACTAACTCCCTAACCTGCTGAGTTCGGATTGGTTTATTTTTCCAGCTTCTTCCAAACCAAGCTAGACTGATTGTATGTTTTTAGAGTTAAATTCTTGGGGTGATTTACTGAGTCTAATAGACCCTCTTCAACTGACCATCAACCCACTTTCTTTTGCTCAGAACTTTTCTTCCTGCACTTAAAATTTTAATTCAAAACAACTGAAACAGCTGCTAGGACTTCCCAGGGTCTTCAGTTCCCCCTTGTCTCTCCAGCTTTGCTAATGACTCGAGTCTGGATTGTCCTCAAATACATTTCTTTCATGTGCTTGGGTTTTTTTCAGGGAAAACCTACGATACTTTTGCCTTCACGCATGTCACCCAAAGTTCTGAGTTATTCACAGATCTTACAAGTTCTTCTTACTGCTCTTTAAAATAGAAATGACAACATTCTGTGAAGTATATTGAGCAAATTTCCCTGCCAAAAAGTAAAAAAAAAAGCAAGCCCCTGTTTTTCTGCCAAAACTTTTTCCCATGACCATCTTACCTTCTTTCCATATCTGAATCAATGTTCCCCTCACGGCTAATTGGACACATCAGTATTTTGTTTCCTCACCCTTGCCACAGACAGTTTCCTGCTTCCTCTAACAATAAACTCAACCAAGCAAAGCATGTGCTTTCAAGGGCGTGTTATTTGATGGCTTATCTTATTTTTTTTTCTTATGGCTCCAGCTGTAGAGGTCCTGAGATAGTTTTTGTCTCCTGAGTTACTGAGCTAAGTGTTGACCCAAATCAATGTGAAGCTGGTAGGAGCTATGGGTCATTGGGAACTTATGGTATCAAACTGAAAGCAATCTAAGAAAACTGGTATTGGCAGGAATGAACTGTGCTCTATACTGTAATAATCCTTTTTGCATGTACAAAATAGTAGTCAATCAGAGAATCGCTGTGCAGATACTGACTGTTGGTCAGCAAGGAAGCTCTTACAAATACTGTCCTTAGCATACCCCCAGATAATATGAGTGACTTGAGCACTTGTAATCAACAGGGAGATAAGGAGCTCTCAGCCTATACTAAATGTCAATGAACAGGAGCCCTAAATGTCGAAGAACAGGAGCCCATCTCTCTTCCACAACCAGATGACTACTATACATTAGATGCAAAAAATTTAGATTATTAACATTTTCAAAGAAGCCCACCTGGAAAAATAAATACATGTGGAAATGATTCACTATTTCCATCAAGTGTATTTTATAATCTTTTTTAGTACTAACTTGCTGTTTTATATTTCCAACTCGATGATTCCATGAGGGAAAAACAGAGGTGCTGATTAGTTGGAAAGAAATTAAGGAAATAAAGGAAAATGAGAAAAACCTTTAAATCCTTCAGACTTTATATTAATTAATTCATTATTTGGGACCCTTTATTCTTCATGGCATGATTAAACATAAAAGATTGGTTACTTTTTTCTACTATGACAGATTTCTTTCCAATGGAGTCCCAGCTTCCTGGGCTTGCTTCAATCCAGTGTACGGATCCATCTTAAAGACAGGGAACTCCAGAAAAAATCTAAACTAAAGATTTTGAAGACTTATTTAATTCTATTGTAAATATTTTTAAACCCCCAAATCTGATGTTAAATTAAATCCATAGTTTGTGCTTTTTGCTTATTTGCAACAACTAAGTTTTTATAGAATTTAATTCAGCAACAGTTTGGTTTTATGTATACTATATGTAACTATGTAAAAACATAAAAATTAAGCTTTATTCATTGCATTTTTTCATGGATACTGTATATTTAAACAATATGGACACCATGTGATAAAGAGAAGTTTGAGGCAACTGGATACTTAATTCATATTTTACATTTAAGCAAAATACAGGCTAGTGAGAAATGGATGTAGGGTTTTGTTGTTGTTTCTCTCTTATCACATTTTTTGGGACAACTAATACCGAAGATAATTATTTCTAATACTCTGAGTTTTGCTATTTTTGCTTCCAAAAACGTTCCAGGCTCAAATTTTAGTCAAAAAAATGGAGGGTTGCATTCTTGCAATGATGTTGTATCTTGGGAAACTCAAATTATTGCAATCTTAGTTGGGAGTATTTTATATCTACCACTGTTATCTAGCTAGTAAGGAACAAAGCATAAATGACAGACCTAATAAATTCAATCTTAATCACAAAACAGAGTCAAGTAAGGAACACAAGCATGTGCTAAAATGTTACCATGTGGGCAATTCCAATGATGTCAGTGAGACATACACGCTAAAATTTAGATATGTGCTAAAATGTCAGGGTTTGTGCTGGGCTGGACACTACAAAGAATGACAGATGCTCTCTTTTACTTCTCTCCCCTTCAGAGAAGGGACAACTCCCTTCAGGGAGAGAACAATGAAAGAGAAAAGAGACTTATGAGTTTAAAAGAAAACTATAGTACTTTAATGAAAATATTAATAAAATAATAAAAAGAAAATAATGAGCATATGCAATATATACAAAACCATGCCGAGCTCCCAGGATGACGATCACATCACTGGCAGGCACTGGGAAAGTCCCAGACTGCACTCAGTGATGGGTAGGAACTGGATTATGTATCTGGATTGAGGAACGCACAGATTGGACCAAAGGCAGACAAAGAGTCTTCTTTGGACATTGGCCATTGAAGAAAGAGGGCTGACCCTTTGATCCCTCAGCTTTTATACTAAGTATGAGGCAGATGTGTTGGAATACTCTGTTGGTCAGTTTTGGGTCACCTGTCCTGTCCGCTCCTCCCCACATGTGGGACCCCACTGCACTTTTCCACTTCTGACCCTCCAATGGGGTCAATAACAAAGTGAGCTGCCCTTGGGGGTTATAGCAATAAGTACAAGCAAGAGCTTCTCTGCACACCACTCCTTGGCATAAATTAGAAACAATCAGGTCTTAGCACTCTGGAAGTGGATACTGTTGGAAAAATGTGCCATTTATTTCAGAGTTCAGTTACTTAGAAGAGGCTTAACTGAAAAGTAAAATTACTGAACAGAAAATTGGTTCAGTTTTACCTCAAACCAGGACATCTTGTTAAATGAGGGCTTATACGTGGCGGGGGCTGGGGTGTTAACATATTAAGAAGTTCAACTTGTTACCAAATATACCACCCTCCAATACAATCTTCCTGATGTAATTAATTGAGAAAACAAATCTGCAGTCATAAGTTTTGAAATATTCCGTTATGGGCTTGCAAATATTGAAGCAAATTATGTATAGTTCATCTTTGGAAAGTGCTAGGGTTGACCAAGGGCAATTTAATTTACTACATACATTAATATACTCTAAATCATCCTTGAACTCTAGCTGAAGTTCTTTTAAGAATGCTTACAGAGTTTCATTAGCAGTAAACAGACAGGCGTAGCTGCAGGAAAGAAAACTCGACTAATTCTCCTGAATACGTGAGGGGTTAGCTTCCATTTGCAACTGACTGTGTAACCCTAACCCTGTTAGGGTTTTCTTTGTAACAGAAAATGGAACCTCTCCAAATTCTGTTTTCTCCTTTCAGTTTCACAGACGGCTCTGAGGAATATTCAGCCAGTCCAAATATATAAACTAGTCAAATGCTACTGGCTCAAAACATGTCTCACTAACTGAGTGTAATGGTTTTAAACTGAAGGAGGGTAGATTTAGATTAGATATTAGGAAGAAATTCTTTACTGTCTGGGTGGTGAGACACTGGAACAGGTTGCCCAGAGAAGCTGTGGATGCCCATCCCTGGAGGCATTCAAGGCCAGGCTGGATGGGGCTTTGAGCAACCTGGTCTAGTGGGAGGTGTCCCTCTGCATGTTAGAGGGGTTGGAACTAGATAATCTTCAAGGTCCCTTCCAACTCTAACCATTCTACGATTCTATGACAGTATGAGCAATAAAGTGGGCGCAATGATGTGAAAGCCAGCTGTGTAATTATATGTTTGTACAATATATTACACTTAATATAAACTCCCAAAGTATGTGAAATCAGCTCATGTTGTTAAAATATACCTGGGATATAAGGAGTGTATACCAAAATAAATAATTGAATATATTTTCCAGTTTATTTAAATAGTTAATATAAATATCACCATCTACTGGCAGAAGAAAATATGTAGCAATGGTCACAAGTTTATAGAATCAATAAAGTTAAAGACACAAATGGATTCCAGTTTACACAGCTCTTAAAAATCTGCAGAAATACCATTAACTTCTCTCCTTCCTGGCGATGTTGATGTATTTTTCCCAGGTTGCTACATGGAGCTAGAGGTGTCTCGCTGAGCAGCTTCACGCACTTCAGTAAAATTACCCTGTGTGATGAAGATGCTCATCTTCATTTAAGAAGAATAATCTTATTTTGATTTTACAGTAAGCTGTTTCATACTCACTATGCCCTCTGATCCATATGAAAAGAACTGCATTTTATTGTTGTGGTTTTATTTTTATAGTGATATTTGTTACAAAGCGTTGCTCATATTAGTGCGAACTTTCATTATTTTCTGTTTTTTTCACAGGTATGCGTATCTCTAACTTTGAAGTAGAAATATTGCTGAAAATTCTCCTATTTTCTCAAATGTGAGGCTAGTTTGCTTGGTAATGAAAATAGGGGTAAAATGTTAAAAGAGGGATAGCCTGGGTTGTTATTTGCCTTTTTGTATCTGAGTCCTTAACATTCTCCTTTGTGTGTTGAGGTTTTTTGTGTAATCCTGAAGGCTAAGCTTTTAGTAATTTTGATAAAAGCTTCGAGTTTCTTGTTCTCAGTTGCCTTCAGGAACTGAAGCTTTAAGTAAAACATTAAATAGCACAAGACTTGTCATGAAATTGTGAGAGTTTGCAAGACTGAGATTGCAGAAATCAAATCTTGACCTGATTTGAGCTGAGACAAGTAAAATAGTTGTGAATAGAAATATATCAAGAGAAAAAAAAATAGTAGAATTTTATCACAGTTTGGATAACAGGAGATGAGAAAGAAACAAAGGAAAAATGTAAAATTGAGACCCTAGCAATAAGGGAATGGAAATAATGTATGTGGAAAACAGAGGTAGCAGAGTAGGTTTTAGAGGAAAGATCAATAACCTGGGAGACATAAAAATGTCCTCTCCAGAAGGAAAAAAGGAAAACCGGGGAGGACAATGTCATGAAAGTCAGGAAAGATTGGGGTGTTGAGGTAAAAGTATTGATGGACCCAGAAAGACTAGAAAGAGTAAAGATAAGATAAAGGGTAAGAAATTTGGCCAGAATCTCCAGATCACTGTAGATTTGAGCAAGATTCCTCTAAATAGAGGAAACAGCTGAGAAGGCATATTTGAAATAAGAAAATAATGTAGCTTTTTCATGCATTATTATAGACTGAGGTCTTCCAACTGTTTTAACACCATAAACCAATTGCTTCATACTAGAAGACATCCTAGCCAAAAGTAGGAACTGGTGTTGCTGTTGATAAACCTTGCCACTGTGCTGCTGATCATGTAGCACTACTGGAAGATAGATGGCTCAGCAAAATCTCCATTTTAGACGGAGCTAATTATGGAGGAGATTTGAGGTGGTATCTTCAAGGACAGTAACACAAGCAGTAGCTCATTGCACTGTGGGTGCAAGAAATGGCATGGTCTGTAGATAGTAGGTAAGGAGTGAGCTGAAAGTAAAAGCTTTCAGAAGGATTTGTAAAAAGATGCCAGCAGTTCAGAAGGGCTGAGGCAATGAGAAATAACAAGGCTTTTCTTTTTATGCCGTTAATCACCCTTAAATTGCAAGGCCACTTTTCTGCAAATTTGAACCTTGCCTTTAATGCTTTCAAACGCAGAGCACACAGCCTATGTTCAGGGAAGATAATAAGCAGAGACAAATGCTTGTGCTTGGAATTTGTCTTAAGGTGATGTCTTAAGGCATTGGTACAGAGTGGATTTCTGCTGCTCTAAGGCCTCACTTATTTTTCTGTGCTGTTGGATACACATTGTGCTCTTCTGCTTTCTACTTCCTCCCCCTCATTCTTTTGGTAACCATCTCTATTTTTGCCTCTTTAGCCAGAGGAGCACTTTGGAACAACGTCAGAGCTTGTAACAGATTCTTCCTGACAACTGCATTAGTACTAAATGGCCTAAGATCAGGATGTCTAATGGGACTGACAAACTCATCACTAGTCTTTTTGGCAAAGAGGTCAGCAGGCGATTTCACAACACACAATAAAAATATATAAAAATAACTATGCTATCTGGAAAAGAAAAAAAACCCCTCACATTTGTTCTTTCAAACAAATCCTCTGTTCTACATTACACAAAGCATTGAAGATCATCATCTTTCTATCTGTTAGCTACTGATGCTGTCTAATTTTATTTACAAAACTGTCTTTGAGAAAATAAGAATGTGAAAAGACTCATCACGCTCCCAGCTTGATGCCTAAGGTAATTGGCAAATAAAGTATCATTCCTTACAAAGCAAACCAGGGGAAAGAATTCAGCATCTCATGCATTAAAAGCCACCTTTTCCCTATTTCAGAGAAGGGTTATTGGATGTAGAAGTCAGAAAAAAAGACCACTAGAAATCTGAATTCTTACTTTTCCGAGCTATAGAGTGAAAACATCATAAAACCCACTGATATGTTCAGGGCACAATTCTACATAATGCCAACAGGCTCCTAGAGCCTTACTCTGACTCCTTATGGATAAGCCCTTCTTTCTGTAGCACATGAATCTGAACCCCTGGCACCCTTCCATACTACGCCTGACAATAGGCAACAAGTTATGATACCTGGTTCACCGATTAGGACTGAAGCACAGAAGTGATGCACACTACTTTGGATTCACATTGTAACCCATGACCCTATATGTATCTATACCATATGTCCTGTCCCATGCTCTCATTGCAGTCTGGAATGAATGAACTCATTTTCCAGCCAGAGAACTCCAGGCACAGGGGCGGAGACATTCACACCTAAATTTTGCCAGTAGGTTTGGACATAACTTGCTTACGCTATTTTGGCTCTAAGAAATTGATCCAAAAGTCTTACACAAAGGTAGTTCACATATTTAGCTATGTGACTTTATCGGTCAGTAATATAGCCAGGGATATCTCAGACTGTCACCTTAGAATCCTTTTACAGAGAGTGGAGACAAATAGGCATTTGTAGGGTTCAATTCACCCGAACGGTTTTGGATTTCCAAGCCATGATGAGATGAATCGTGTCCCACAAGTGGCTGTTTTTCTTCCCTGACTATAAAAAGTCACCATGCTGCCTAGCTCAGACAAATACATCCGTATTAAGGAAGGATGTTTCAAGTTAGGTGAGATTAATTTCACACATGGAGGCTAAAGATTAGCTTTAAAAGTATACATAAAGTAAATGTTTATAATGTAGACAGGCATCATAGTGCGACTTTCTAATACATTTAGATGCTTTGGTACTTTTGGAAACCTCATTAGCTGCCTATCTGCGATCTTCGGTATTTACGTATTTCTACCAAGTGTCACCGTGGAACTTCCCCAGGGAAATATTCTCAAGAAAGGTCAAATGAAATTAAATATCCTTAAAATGAAAGCAAAGAAAAACAAACAACCCCACCATCACACCCACAAAGACAAAGTAATAGTCTTAAAGAGCCGGGCTACCAATCCTATCCAAACCACAAGATGCTCAGCACCTGTTAATATCCAACCTTCATACCATCAACGGTTGTCAAAAACTGAGGGCTTCTTTCTGATTACAGTCCTTTCCAAGGCAAACTGAGAAATGCGCTCTCTGGCAAGGGAGCAAGAAGTTATCCCATGAACACTTTGTCTGCCCACTATTTTCCAATTCTAAGAGTAACCAAAACCAGTCCTGCAAAATTTGGGTGAAGTGGGACAAAGGCAATATTATGTATTTCATGTGACAACTTACTTATCTTTTCTAATATAGCACAGAAATGCAAATAACCAAAAAGCCCATCTACTTTAGTTGAAAAATAAATAGATTGTGTATTCCAAATAATATGTTTCAGATTATAAAAGAAGTAGTTTACACGCACATATCAATACCTATTTGAACAGCAGCGTATGAGTGCTATATAATCAGCCACAAACAAGTTCTTCTAGCAATTACAATACTTTTTTGTTTGGTTGGTTGGTTGGTTTCCTTTTTAAATAATGAAACCTCTTGTCTTACCAGGAAAATATGCAACACCACTAAAACCAGGAACATATTTCTGCAGTATTCCAGAAAGACATTTTTTTCTTTCGTACACCTAGCAAACAAGCAAATAGATATGTCAAGAAGCTCTCCTGCATGTTTTCTAACACTGGATTCTCTGGAAGCTCCTTAGATGCTGTAGACTTTCAGACTCCTATGCCAATGTTAATCGATCAATATGATAATTGGAAGACACAGTAAAGGGCTATTCTAGATGTCTCTATTGACTATAATACAGTCATAATCATTTCACTCATAGAACAATGCCATTTTAGATATGTTTTGTACTACTCGAAGTTCAAAATAAATTTGTAAATATGACAGTATTCTGCTCATTCTTCTAACTGCAGTCACAGTAAGTTAATCATACAGTGCGTAATGGAAAATATTAGCTAACGTCCAAACATTTACTGCTTGACATTACTGTCAGCTGTGTGTCATTAATATTCTTATTAAGTGCTATGAAAGGTTGGTTGAATGGGCATTAATGGCCTTTAAAGATACAGACGAAAAAAAACGGCTGCTTGTACACAGTTCTTCCAATAGAAAACATGTAGTTATACAGCTAGAGACTGTAATTTATCTGCACGGGAGAGTAAGGGTCATCAGAAGTGACACACCACTGTTACATTGGGGAATATGACATGACATTTTCTGCGTCTTTTAATGGGAATTACATCTATTAAACTTGTGATAGGAAGAAATGGCTTTACTGCAATTAGCACAAGCATACCTGCACGCACACTTGAATCCTATAAATTCTTAAGATAGGAGGTTCAACATTTGACACCATTTTCTGTAAAAGCTTAGCTATTTCTGTCAGATTCTCCCAACACTTGTGAGCTTTGCAGGTTATGACTCTTGCACAGTGTTAAAAAGCTCCTCTGTTATAAAAAGAATAAAGGTTTTGATGATTAATTACCAGTAGTCACCTGCTGTATTACTATCTGGATGAGAACATTAACATGGCAATCATCACTGCAGTCTTCTGAATAAAATAACCATAAAATGCATGAAATCAGACATGCACAGAGTGAATCACCAGTGGAAATGTATGTCTATTGGCTCTGTGAGGCGTATGATCAAAAGGATGATCTAGACAGAGCCACCAACTCAGCAGAGAATGAAAGCTGGAAGAGTGAAAAAAACAGATGTGCACAGAGCTAAGAATGACAAAGGAGCTAAAGTTGCAGAGAGAAAGTGAAATTATAACGTTCTCATAAAGGTGTAACCACCTGTCAATCAGGGTTTTGTCTGCCGAGGCTGCTTCAAAGACTCTAAAAAACGAACCAACTAAAAATGGTCAAAATGAGCTAATGTGTTAATTGCTGTGGAGATCGAGGCTAAAACCCCAGTAATTGCAGAGAAAGCTAAGAAACAACCTTTGTAGCTACAAGAGATCTGTGCAATCTTTTTGTTGAGTTCCAGGATGCCTAAAAACTGAATACTGAAATCTGTCCCTTAGGCTAAGAGATGGCTTCTCTGGGCTGATGCATTTCTCTCCAGCTGAGCTGCAAATCATTTAAACTTTGCCCTTTCTTGTGCATCACTATATTTTCAGCCATATTTTGCACATGGGACAAAAGTAGCAGATAATCACAGCCACTCTGTTGAAAAGTGAGTTCATACGCTGAGCAAAGTCTTGTGCTGAGTGCCAGGAGCTGACAATGTGGGCAGAGCAGGAGGGAGAGCCGGGACCGAGGACCTTCTGTCCATAGGACCCACTCATTATACAGCTCTCCTTTTGACTGGAGTGGGCAAGTCATTAACTTCCTTAGAGGGAAGTTTCACCATTGGGGTGGATGAATAGAGTTTAAAAGGCAGAGAAAACATTTGTATTGCTACTTCACAAAACTAAGACTGTCATCACAGAAAGCACCATTTTCATTGTGCTGCAAAGGAAAATTTTTTTAGAATGAACAAAGTATATATTTGCTTCTGTTCAAAAACATGCTGGTGCTTTTGTTGGGTTGGTTTTTCCCTTTTTCCACAAGACCTTGCTTCATTCAACAGATGGGGTGGGTAGGACATAGGGAATGACCAGCTGTTCACTTTTTCTGTATATCCTCTTACGCTCATCACTCACTGTATGACCTTTACCTTACATACCATACGTCACCCACACCATGCACTGAGCTCTGAATAAATATTTGCTTCCTAAGTCTTGTTATATTTATACTACACCCATGCAATCTCAAGTTATCTTGTCTATCATTACATCTCCCCTATGAAAAAAAAACCACATTTTTTTGATCATTACTTTATGCTTGGGAAGCCAGAGACAAGGAAGCTTGGCAGGAGTCACAAGAGGAAACAGTGTCGAGGCCAGAATTGCAAAGAAGGAACAGGAAATATTTTTCCTATTTTATCAAATGTCAAAAATGTTTTCACTGCTTCAGTGAAATTTTTTTGGCACTTTCTCAAAGTTAATCTGGGGGGTTGGGTGGGGAAGAGATTTTGAGAGTGAGAGAGAGAGAGAAAATTAGAAATAATCAAAGCTTCATGACTAACCCCTCTTTAGATACAGAGGGGCCAAATTTAACCCCTTGCATCTTCTAAGCCTCCAAATAAGAAACAGTTAAATGTGCTAATTAACAATTAAGTATTCATCTATGGTGTGGAAGAACCATGTTAAAGACACCATGTTCCCATGGTCTGCTATTTCCTTTCATGTCTCTTATGGACATCCATCTTGTACCTGAGAAAACTTCGTCTCAAAAGCTGCACTGAAGCCTACTCATTCTTACAAAAAGTTTCATCCAAAGAAAACAATTTCACAAAAGGTTCCCAGCAAACTCTGCTTGTGACAAATACCTCATGGAGCTGTTCACCAATTCACACAGCCCTGCCAGAGGTGTTGAGCAGAAGAGCTCAACTGGCAACAGAAAGATCTTGAACAAAGACACTTTCCATGTGATGGCACATAAAATATTCAACAGTGACCCATGCGGAATGATTAGACTGCTTTGTGGTTGCCTGTGAAGCTGTAGTAATTGTGACTGGTGTGAACTGAGGAGGACACAACAGACCCAGTTTAGATACAGGCAGTAGAACCATGTGGAGGATGCCAAATATTGCTTCAGCCCACACACCTGAAATCAGTATTGTTCCTTTTTCCCTTTGTCACAGCCACACATGGCTTCAGTACCCAGCTCAGGATTCAGGTCATTTTCTTCTGCTTTTGAGGAAAATAGGTGAACTCTGATATCCTTATATATTCCCACCTGCTTAATAGGCATTCTGAATCTTACTTTCAGCTTTTGTACAAATGGCATTTATAGTCCTGTTTAATAATAGTTTAAAGTTAAAAAAAAAAAAAAAGCAACTTTTAGATTTGATGTGCAGGGTATAAGAAAAAATCTCACTGAACAGGGATCTAAATAGCAAGACTTGTTTTTGCGGTTTTGACAGCAAATCTATGCTGAACACTGAGGAAAACAGATTGGGTAGGTCTTGTTCAACTCTTCTTCTTATGTCCAGATCCCCAGGTGCTTACACAGGTTTGAGTTTTCAGCAAAGTTTAATTGACGATTAATTGAATTCTTGGGAGGTTTGCGTCTCCTGAGATTACAGAATTCATCCATGAAGTACTAAGGCACATGCTTAATTTTTAAATCTAGCTGTCTTCAGCAAAACAGTCCACTGATAACTGGATTTGAGCTCATGCTTAAAATTAAGCATACGCTGAAATGACCCATATGAGAATTATACTACAAAGCACCATTTGAAAGCATGAAAAGCAATTACAAATTAGTGGATAATTCTTGCATAATCATTTTCTTGGTTTCTGAGTCACTTAGGGCAAGGTCCCAGTGTGGTATCATTGAAGAAAGTATTTTGTCAAAATTATTCTTTTGCTATGATAATCTAATATATTTTTCCAATTTATACATTCCTCTGCAAACAGATGTCTGTATATTGATCCTACAATCAATCCCTTTTTAGGAGAAATCACCAAGTCTTTCAGTCCATAATCCATACATACATTTATACATAACCATATATATAAAAACTTTCGTTTTAGCGGATTAAACCAACATAGCACAAATAGACAGTGCCCAAGCATCCATCCATAGGGGCTGCCTCACCATTTCTCTGACTCCATAGCAAAGCGTCAGTACCAAAAGCCAAGGTATACCTAAGCCACGGAGATCCTCGCTTCAGCAGAGGCAGAGGACGTCGTTCACTTTCTCAGTAGAGACACCAAAGCAGAAAGCATGGTACTTTAGCCCCAAAGAAATTAATCAAGCTCAGAAGAAGCAAGATTAGAAGAATGACAGTATTAGAATAAACTTGCATTTAACTGCCCTAAACTTCACGTTGTTCACAGAACTAAGCTTGAATGCTGACTTCCAGACATAGTCATTTTTCCATTTTATGTCAGTTGCTTGAACCCAGTGACTGGGATGTTATCACAACGGCAACTCCAAATTAAGATAGTGATAATTAGAAGTGAGAGAGTATGTGGAAAAATATAAGAGTATATTTTAAAATGCATTTTGATCTTACAGGATTCATACCCTTCAGACTTTGTGTTCTACAGCTATTCAGGCATTTAAAGTTTATATGGACACTTGTTAACAGAAGGAGTGCTCGTCTCCAAAGCTCAAGTAGGGAATGAGAAAAATTTCAATTTGCATAGTCAGTCATATGGCTGAAAGCCGATACTTTGTTAGCTTCCATATGCCATTGATTTTGCTCTCTTATGGACTGCCTTCTAACTAATTAATATATTTATCTAACAGATTTACAGAGACCTTTGACTGCAAGCACTTATTTATGTGCTTAGGTAACAGCACATAAATAGTTCTTTCATAATAAATTGGACTTAACACGAACCTAGAATTAAACGTAAGGTGTCACAGAATCAAAAAAGAATAATTTTTCTTTAATAATTATTTATGAGAATAAAATATCAAAAATTGTAAACTAAGTTTATTTTCATTAAAAATTGGAACCAAAATAGTGGTAGATTTTTGTCTACAAACAACTCAATAAAGAACTTAAATTGTAATTTTAAATTATTTTGAAGACTTACTGATCTGTTTGCAGCTAGTACAGTACTAATAAAAATTCTAATTATAAGGATAAAGTATTGTGCAGAACTTATTTTTCAGTCTTAGCAGAATACATCATGAAAACATCTAGCAGAAAATGTATTCAGTGCTTTGGAAAGCAATTATGAATACAAATTTTCTTATACGAGCTTTTAATTAAAACACCTTAATTTCTTCATAAATCTTTTTGGGGAAAAAAAACCACAACAAAAATGGTCAGGATAACACTTTCAGAGCAAGTAAAAAACTCGAAGTTGAATTCTGGAATTCTACCTTTTTCTCAACTTGGAAAACTTTCATGGAGGGAAAATTCTGAAAAAGGTACAAATTGCCAGAGCTGTGAAATTATGTATGAATTGCAGCATTTTTTGTTGCCCAAATCAAATCCTGCAGGCGGATTATTGATTCATTATTTTTACCATGGGCAGTGGTTCTTGAATATTTGTATTACAGGATAAAAATGAAGATAGTTAATTTCAGTCAAAAAAGCTACAGCTGTGAGCGGGTATATATTTTTCTAGTAATTCTGTCAGTTTTAGCAAAGGGAAGAAAGGAAGCAGCGAGCTCATGCTCTGCCAAATGCACAACTATAGCATAGAAAAGAGCATGTACAAGTATATATGTGTATATTTGGGTGGATGCGTCTCAGAGCTTCGGTTTTTACCTAGCCAGCCTGAAGAAGTTTAATGGAACATAATTTCCACTTCCTAAAGTTCAAGAGGCTTTAAAGGCTTCTTAAATTAGGCAGCCAAAATCATTAATCTCCTTAGAAAATCTTGGCAAAACACTGAATTCATATTGACACAAAGACTAGGAGGCAGCAGACCCAATTAATGAAACCATTTCTCTCCTGTGATGGCTTTGCTCTTTCTCTCTGAAATCACCAGGGTAACACTGACTTTATCACAAGAGCCGAGGAAGAGCTAATGTTTTAGGATGGGAACAAACAGGTATTGATAAAATAAGTACTGACTCAAGCCTGAATCCAAACATGAACTCAGTCTGCTTTCCAGGCTCAGGCGAGCTGAAGTCCTTCTCCTGAACCTAATGCTGATAGCCCAATGCTTACTGCTCGAGAGCCCGGGTTGCAGCACTCGGTGCAGACCCAGGCCCAGCAACAGTGGAAGAGGTTAATGTCCTCACCTGCTCATAACCATCCCTTCGCTGAGGTAGGAGTGGTTCACTAAAAGAAGCAAGGTCTTACAAGGGAGTGTGATACCAATCAGCTGGGAGGAGACCGTGTGGCACCGCTCTGACTTTCAGTACCTTGAAGACACAGCAAACAGCTTGCCTCTTAATGGTACTGTTAATTACCTTATGGAGAAGGAAATCAGTGATTATAATGTACCTGTTATTCATCAGTTATAATGGCTCGTGCCAAAATGCCCACAAATAAAACAAGGGTTCCTTTTCAACATTTACTTTGTAGCCTATAAGAAATGATCAGACAGGACAAGTACAATTCAGTTTCCACAGACACATTCAGGACATTTTTTCACTCAGAATACAGCTGATTCTCACACCCATCAGCTAAGAAACTGTGCTCTGCAAATAATCCCAGCAGGACAAGTAAGCTCTTATTTACTCAGCAAAAGCAAGAATGGCCATATTTGACCATTTTCATTTCTTTCCATCACCGATTTTATAGTCTATAACCTTCATAGCATTTTGCTTTCACACTATACCTCCCTATTTCAAACAGAACCTGAACAAATGCTTAAGCCCTGAGATTCAGTAAGGTCTCTCTCCTATTTGATACACTACATCATTAAAACATTAAATCAGGTAGACCATCCCCTAATGTGTTTATTCTCAAGACATATTTTCTTCACAAGTTCCTTGTCTTCAGCTTTTGAGCCCTTCTAATGATTGAAGCATTTTTAAAGTAAATAAAGAGATTCAACACGTACCTCACCACAATGGGGCATATTCTGTACACTGTACCTGTCTAATCCAAATAATTAGATGAGATAATAAATAAATTTAATGGGAGAAGAAAAATATTGAAAGGAAGAAAAATATTGAAAAATATTGAGAATATAATCAAAGCCTCTTCTTCATTGCTAGGAAGATGTCTCAGCTGCACGGTTGTCCTGAGCCACGCTTCCCCGGTTATTCCTTTTCTATCTGTTGCTTCATTTTACCAAATTATCCCCCCAAATCCTCAGATCCGAAAAAACCCATAACCATTTTGAAAGCTGATTAAAATGTACAGCCAAGGAAGGCAGGGTTAAGTTTCATTCCCTGCCTTTCTCCTGGTTATAGCTATATAAACTAGGAGAGTAGGGACTCAGTGTGTGGCAACTCTGCCACGTGAAGCATAACGAAGAGTGATTATGTTTTTCAAACACAAAGGTTTTTTAAAGGTTTAGCAATCTGAATGAGGACTGCTTGTTATGATTAAGACAGGCGTGAACCTTCTGGGTTGGTATGTGGTTTTTCTCCCTCTCCCTAGCAGGTCCTGGAGAGAACAGAGTGCTAGTGGGCAGCACAGCTATGAACTCCACCTCTTCTCCACCTTCTACTGGCAACGTAATACATCACTGTGTACCTGTATGAATTAACAGATGTTAAGTTAGCTACCAGTTTCCTTTAATGAAATAAAATATGTCATATTTTAATGAACTAAAATAAATAAAAATCAAGATAAAGGTGACAGAATTCAGATAGGCAGTGTCAAACTCTCATTGCAATCTATGTATAATCAAAAAGTCCCTTAATCTACATCTCTAACATATAGAAACTAATACTCACAACTACTATATTCATACAACAGGGTCTAATATTTGATTCAGAGTTCTGTTAAATTTTCTTGTGCTTTTTTTTTTAAAGTCTTCTCATGCTTTCAAAAACAAGTTGGTCAGATGTATTTTGTTGCTTATTTGTATTTAGGTTTCAGCTCTATATTCATTGGATTGTGACATAAAAGATTTTCAGCACCTCAGAAAATTAAGATATACACTTAGGCATAGGTCTAATCCTAAATATTAGGTAATCAATTAGGAAACTGTAGACCTCTCTCTTTATGTATAACTGTATTTATACTATTATGTATATAAAGTATTTGTGAGCACGTGTAGGTATTTGTGTATGTATGCAATCAGCTTCTCCACCTGCAAAGTGGGGATAATTATTCTTTCTTTACAAGTATCATGAGGTTTAGCTTAATAATTTCTGGCAATTGGTGTGAGATACTCTTAATGAATAACTACATATGGTAAGTGGTAAGGTTAATTATTCCACTATGACAGAAATCAATCACTATTAAATCCTTTCTAGCTAGATAATGAGGCAATCTTAAATTTTTTGATTTGGCTAAACTGACTTGACAGAGTCACATTGGTACCATATGTTGCAAACCCAGGAGACTCTCATGGAGATTACAGTGTAGCTCACAGAAAGTCCCTGTGCAGGCTCCAAAGGACTGAAAGAGACTATAAAATAAACTATGCCAATTTTTAATTCATTTTTGGTATGTTTCCATTTGAATCAGTAGTGTTACTCTAGAAAATTATTTAATACCCCAGCCATGGCATAGAATAAGCCTATGGCTTTCCTCATGAAGTGCTGTTGTGATGCTAAAAATAATTATTGAACAGTTAGTTTGAAATAACAAAAAAACCCTGTGATTTTGTAACCCCAAACTTTATACTTCACTATAACAGTGCTTCTTTCATTGGAATGACTAAGATTTTGGAAAGATTGGAAAGATTAAGGGTTTTTTTTGGAGTCCATTATTCATCACATTTGTCTTTGATATTTAAGTAGACATGTAAGGAAGAACATTTAAGATCATATGTAAGGAAGACTAGCAAATGAAGAGTGATTTGTGAGACCAAAAAAACTATATATGCCTGAATGCTTACATGTCCTCTATACATGCAATGTACTAGGACCTGTCTTCTATTCAAAATTCAATGTACTGATTCTACCACTCTCTGTTAACGACATAAAACATGCAATGGTATTGAGTGGTGTTCATGGATGGCTGGGTAAGCAAGCCTCTTCCAAGAGTGGAACACAGACTTTTGTAAAGTGGGAAGTTCAAGCTTTCACATCATTAGTGGAGTTTTAGACCATATGCTGCCAAGCTCAAAGGTAGCCAGGCCGAGCTTTCTGTGTCAAACTCATTATCTCTCAAAACAAATGTAGCCTCATGCCTTCTGCAAACAGGAGATGAAAGTCTCGGCTTTCAGTCAAGGTCTGGTTTGTTCATAATTAGGATCTATAACAGTGCAGAACATTGTCTTTTTTAAAAATCCTTTTTTCCCTATTGAATCAAGGATCTTTGAAGTTTCTCTCTCATTCTTGACATTTTTTTTGCCAGCAGTTACATGTGTACAGCAGTTCTAACTGTAAGGAGAAACCTCACTGGAAGGTGGTTGTTTTTATCTGATTTTCCATCATGCAGCATTTGAATTTCTCCCTGCATGTTCTCAACATAAAACAGTTAATAATTCATGAAAAATTTAGGTGTGAACTGTTGGTTGAATGTTTTTATAGGAAAACGCGATGGCCTAGGAAATGGAGGATACCCCACTTCCAAAACTGGGCATTTCTTCCTCCCCAGCTCTTCTACTGCTTTCTACTCTCACTTGTTTTTCTTGTTTATTACCTCTGATCCTCCCTACCTTTCCTTGTATTTGTTTTCTCTCTTGTTTTATTAATCGCACTATATTAACTTCACAACTAAGGTCAGTTCCATCTCAATGGGCCAGAGACAAACCTAACTCTGCAAACAGCATTCCCCGTAGGAACCGTAAGAAGTTTTCAAGGCTGTGAATGCTCGTGTACAGAACTGAACAGCCAAATATTTCTTGCTAATAAACTCCAAGAGTTTTCTTTTTTCTTAGCATGTTTGTCCTAATTCAGGCTGCCATCCTTAGCAGGGTAAATCATCATTAATCAGCAGAAACAGGAAATTCCTCATACTATGACTAAGTGGACCAGCATAATCTTCTCAGGATTTTATAAGATAACTTCACTGCTTTGATATTTAAGAAGCAATATATTTAGCCCCAAAATTATATAGAGTGCTCTAAACTATATTAAAAAAATGATTTAATGAGACATAAATATCTAAATATCAGAGCTATCAAAGAAAAGTCTTAGGAGCATAAGTACTTCAGTACTACAAGCCTTGAACAGTATATAACTGACTTCATGTTCTGTGTCCCACCATTCTTTCACAGGAAGCCTGGGACAGAGAACTGAACTTGACCTTCACTGTCGCAGTCTAGGACCTTATGTGTCTTGCTGGACATCTTCTAACTAAACATTTCTTTAATCCAGTCCGGACCACGCCCACTACTTGCAAAGAACTTCAAGTTCATGCATAAGCAAGTTCTGTGCTAACCACCTATGGGTGAACTCCTCATGCTTAGCGGAGTCTGTGTAATTCAGTGTCACAAGAGGTTATAAAATGTGTTGGCATTTTTTTTAAAGGGATGTCTGTGAATAATTTAATTTGTGAATATAAATGGAGGCGAGTGTTTGTAAAGGCTAAGTTTAGCCAAGGCTGGATAATCTCCTCAAGCTCTTACTGTAATCAGCGGAGAGGGAAGCTCCTCCGGAGGATGTCAGAATAGGCACTTTTCTTTGTGCTAACTCCAGAAGGTGCCAGGGAAAATTAGGTTTGCAAGGACAGAATAAATCTCATGAACAATTAAGACTAACTCTAGGGTGAACTCTAAAATGCCAAGACAGAGTTCTTGCGCGTGTCTATTACTTAACGAGTGCAGTAGCGGAATGCCAAACAGGGCTGCATAGATACAGTTACAGCTATGCCGCAAAACAAATTCCAGCGTCTAATTCCAAACTGCAACTTGATGTGGAGCTTCCCAGGATACAGGATGACTTCACATTTTTTTAGATGTAATCTCTCTGGAAGTCAAAGATTAGTTTCTGCTTAAAAATCATATATATTATATATCATGACATTCTTATCTCAAGAAGTTAGTTCTTGGTTTTTTCTCTTGGAGAATTTAACACCCAAAAAAGCTAATGTTGTCTCAGGAAATTACCATTTTCATCACGTGTGTTTCCCACCTGTTGCTAGTCTTAAGCAATCAGACCTCCTGACAGAAGCCCATGCTGAAAATTAAAAGAAACAAAGGATTTTATTTTGGTGCTTACTGGATAAAGAATCCTTCATTGCAAATGTAATATGTAAGGCAAAGTTAATGATATTAGGCTGTTTCTATACTTCAGTTTAATAACTGAAGCAGAAAAAAATAGTTTTTAGAAAATAACCAGAACTTAGCAGAGAAGGAGAGGGGCTGCATGAGTATGAATTCAGTGAAGAAGTGGAGGAGAGGGATTGTCTGTGCAAAAAGAGTGAGAAGTAATATTTGATGACTTCTGGAAACAGCACAATCACTGCTTACACGGGCAGCGCTCTCTGGCAGAGGCAGAGTCGTAGCATGGCACTGGTGCAGTAAATAACAGTGGCACACGTTGCTTCTGCCCAGCTGCTCTCCAGCACCATGCCATAAGCATGGCTGGAGTGCTGATTTGACCCTGATAGCAGTTTCTTTAGCTCCTGGTTCACAGTCAGGTTCCTTGGATGGAAAAACGTAGCCTAAGCAAAGGTTGTCCTGGGTCCTAAGAGTCTGGAGTCCTGCACACTGGGTTGCAAGAGGAAGGAATCAGGTGTGGCTTGTTGTCTGAATCAGATAATAACAGTAAATCCTCTCTAGCAGTGAGAAGACTGGCAATCTGTCTGGTGAAAGTTGTCTCTGATACCCCAGCCCTAAAAATTGAGATTCATAGAATAATTTTGGTTGAAAGGGACCTTTGGAGATCACCTAATACAACCCTTCCAGTCAGAGAAGGGTCAGCCTCAAAGTTTTAGCAAGTTTCTCAGTGTTACAACCACTTGACTGTTGAGTATCTCCAATGATAGAGATTCTGCAACTTTTCTAAGGAACCTGTTGAAATGCTTAACCACCCAAACTGTGAACAGTATTTTCCTTTACATTTAATCAGAACTTCTCTTGTGGCAACATGCACCCACTGTCTCTTGCCCTTTTGCTGTGTCTCTGAGAAGACCTTCTGTCATGTCTATAGCCACCATTAGGAGGTTGAAGACAGTAACCTCATTGCCTCCTCTTAGCCTTCTCTAAGCTGACAAAACCCTATTCTCTCATTTTTTTCATCACATGCTGAATGTTGGCTTCCCAACGGAGGGGTAATCTTTTATGCAGAGTCTTCCTAAACTTCATCTATAACTCTTTCCATAAATGGACCAGCTCTAGAATGGATTTGTACACAATCCCTTTTTTCAGGAGTCTCATTTCAGTCATCCATACTTTGTATAGAAGAAGTGTATCTGCGTCGAGAAATAGCTTTTCATTCAAGCTATAAAACAAAAAAACTTTTGCCTCTTAACCAAAAGTAACCTGAGAAATTGCAAACTATACTAATTACAATTCTTCCACTACATAGGTAAAGATTTTGGAAGTTTTATATTGTAAAACTCCAGTACAAAACCCCACTGTGTGAATAGTAAAACAAAGGTAAAATTAGCAAGGATTTATGTAACGTGTAGTGATCCTTAATTTATCGTTTCCAAAAGTAGCTATTGTAGCCGTGCCTAGGTGTAGCAGACAGTTTCGTATATAAGATTTGGAGGACAAATAAGTAGTGAGGAGGGTGATCATTTTGTCAGCGTACTTCATTTTGCTTATATATTTTACATGAGCTTTATAAAATCAACTTTATAACTTTAGAAGCTGATCTAATCAAGATAAAGTTAATCAGTTTTCTGCAGGAATCTCAGCTTTCTAGGAAGTTCTACAGTGAGTGTCATTAAATATAGAACATTAGGAAGAGAGACTGTTCTCTATTATCTGTCACAGTGTCTCTTAAAAGCTTTGATCTAAAAGGCCTTTGCTTTTATGGTTAAGGAAAAAAAAAAAGAGTTTGCAATGAAATGGTACCATTTGATGATCTCTGACACATAAATATTGTTTCATAGAGGCTTTGTATAGAAAACAAAAATACTTTAAAATGCCACCTATAACTGATTTCTGAAAGAGCACATATCTCAGGTTTGAAGAACAAAATTGTTTTTCCACATATAAACATTCATTTAGGTCCCACTCCCACACAGCACTGACTCCTCCAATAAAGACTGTGACTCACATCATTGCTGGTGAAGGATATCGACTTTTCTTTCCTGTACTAAACATCAGACAGGCATCAGAACTACAAAGTTATTAACTAAGATATATCACAAACTAGTATCCACTGACCCCAGAATAGCTTCAGTTCAGTAGTTACTGAGCTCTCCACATCCTTTCCAGGTGCAAGACTAGTTTTTATTATTATAGTGAACCCACTAATGTCGTTTGCTACCTCAAAGGACACATTTTAAGTCACCTATATTGTCTCATCTAAAACCTTTATTTATCAGATAAATGCGTATCAGGCAAAAAATACCAAATCCGTTCTTTCTTAGGTAACTTCTAGAAATGCTTTTCTTGTTTCTCTTCTCTTTCATATTTTCTGGACAACAGTCTTTCTTGTGCTAATACTCTTTACTCCCTGAATCACAGATATGTCCTTCCCTTTTCCATACCGTTCTACTTACTGGCTTTTCAAGTAGTCACCTAGTCTTTAGCCTACCCACAAAAGACCAGGATGCTGAGACACCTCCTTCTATTCTCATAACACCTTGACTCACACCCTCTGATATACTCTACTGCCATTCTGTCACTAACACTTCTGTAATGAGCGCACATCAGGAAACAGTGCATATCAAAGTATTTTTTGTTTGTAAAGTACTAAAGCCAATGAATAAATATTCAGTTGTAAGTTTTCAGGCACTCTTTCAGACTGGGAAGATAAGATATATAATTACTTATAGTAGCTTAGCCATATTTCCAAGAAAAAAAAACATTCCTAGAATGGTGCATTTGTCCTTCAAACAAGTGAATTCATGCATGTGCCAGCACTACTACTCTCACAGGCAGCCAAATCTGTATTTATAGTGCTAAAAAGGAAAAACATGTCCAATCATTTCCAGGCATGTAGAAACGCAGTCACAGGTGCTTTGAGGACTAGGAGTGCCACAGCTGTTAGTTTGTCAGGGGTAAGGTCTGTTAATGAAACTGAATTGCTGGCTTATGGCGAATGAGCATTGCATGTGAATAAACTGACTGTGGTACATCAGTGGCTGAAAACCAACAATATGACAGAAAAAATGTTAGATATAAAACACTGACCTGGGGGACTCAGATGGAGAGTTACGCCTAATTAAAGTAAGTAGAGTCAAACACACAATTCAAACAACAACATCTGTTAGGAAACAAAGCAACTGAAAAAGCATTTATTATTACACTGAGTTTCAGGAATAATTCACTTCAGGCAGGTTAACTGTGTTTGTCACATAACTCCCAGGCATTTTTCCATGCTTTGATAATAGCCAGGCAACTATGGGATACTTAAATACAGAATGCCTTGAAACAAAGGCATTTAAGCCCTTCCTGGAGAGCCAGCTGTGGTTATTCTTGTGTTTTTAGCATAGAAGCTCAGACCAGAATAGGAAAAAGTCATATTTCCCCTGAATCCTGCTGCTTCTCTTCTTTCACTAAAAGTTGTTTCATCTAAAATGGGAAAAGGACTACAGTATCATAGTATATCCAACTGAGAGAATGATAAAGTTCAATTCATGCTTTGAAAGTCCCACATTGGGGGTAGGAAACTCACAGTTCAGGTTTTCATTCTCCTTTCTTTTATAATATTTTTTTTCCTTCCTCACAGGTACATTGATGCAAACTCCTGCAAGTCAGAAATCAGTCTCATAGCACGTAAGTAGCTGATTCACTGAGGCACAGTGGAGGCTCTCCATTGACTTCAACGAGCATCCAAACAAGTAAGAAACTTCCTCTTTGTGACAGTTTCCTCCTTTTAGGTATGCAGAAACAATATAGAAGAGAGGGAAGAGGCAGGGAACATGTGATGGTTTCCATCTGGAATCTTCTCACTGCATTATTTATATTCATTCTTAAAAATTAAAATGAGTAATATTCCCCTCCCTTCTTTCTCTGTGAGTGATGCTCAAGAACATTGCAGAAGCATATTTAACAACATTGAGTTATTAGATTTGCTTATACAAATCTGAATGATGGTAAGTGCTTATATCCTAATTAACTCTCCATCCCTGGTTATGTAACTAGGATGTACCAAATGACTATGCTTGCCGTGTTACAGGGATGCTCAATAAAAATAATGTGGAGTTCATACAGTGAATCATTTTTAGATTAGCATGAATAGAAGAAAATCTGCAAGCAAAAAAAAAAAAAAGAAGAAAGCTTAAGTAATCTTAATTTATGTTAATAGGACACTAACATGTTATATACATGTAAAGCTGTGTGATCTTTGTAGCCGTTAATTTCCTTCCAAAGAGACGAGAACGTTTTTCTTCTTATTTCTGTTAATCAGGATACTTTCTTTTTTTCTTTTCCCTTTGTTAGCCACGGAGTTAGTTGCATATCTGTTCAATATTATATGCACAAAAATAAAAAGAAGACAGGCGAGAAAAAAATCTGAAAAGCAAAATTGTTTAGAGCTATCACTTACTGAACAAAGGAGAGCAAAGGACTAAATTACTTATGAGTTTTTGCTTTATGATAAGGGTTTTTTTGTTTGTTTTTAATGCAGTCTGAGGAGGTTTTAGTCACATTTCTTTATCCTCTTTTTTTTTCAAAATTGCAAAGTCTTTTTGATTGCCCAACAATAATCTTCTCATCTGGCATTATTAAAACAGTGTTTCACACTGTATTTTTCTCAGCAGTCTTTTCTCTCTTCTAGTTTGAAAAGATATCTGGAGAGAAAGTGTGAATATTTTTGTATAATCCACTTTATAAATATCCTAAGTCTCAGTACCACAGGACCTGGAGCACATGTAGACTCTAGTGATGTTACTACTTCAGGAAAGTTTTTTGCTTGCCATTTTCCTTTTTTGATTTAAGGGACAAAAGTATATGATGTGTTCTTTAATACTGAATACCCTAAGAGAACTGGCTGAAACCTGACTGAAAATTGTACCAAAAAGCTAAATCTACTGGTTCATTATTGCAACAGTATATTATCACTAAATATATATATAGTCCTTTTCAACTCTTATCTCCTAAAATTAATGGCTAATTCTCTGAAGTTTAAAAACAGGAGTTAAGGGTTTGATTCAAAGACTCGGAGTTTTCATTTATTTCGCAGTCTTTGGACTAGAGGTCAGTTGTGTTAACGAGTGCCATGTCTAGTACACATAGATACCACGTTAGCTTAAAGCAAACCTAGACAATTCACGCGCATTTTGGTCTAGATCACTCTGGTAACTCTCTTAGAGATGAGAGGGCACAGAGCACACGGGGTCAGGTGGTGCGAAGTGGTGGCCAAAATGCCTGGCCTCATGCCATGCGCATCAAAATCTCTGCATGACTCGGAGCCGCAAGACACAGCCAGCACGCTGCACAAAGTCACAGGCGTGAGCAGCTGTGGGAGAAGTTTCTGCATGCAAGAAACATGGAGGGTGTGGAATTTATGAATTGGTTATTGTGCATTTCTTAAATAATTAACTCAATTAACTGAAATGTCATCAAATAAATACAAATCAGGAGTTAAGATACCGCCTGAATACATCTAGAAGTGGAAAAAATAGGAACCATGCTCCTACACAGCAGTTAAACTATGGCATGATTTCTTTCAGCCGTGACATCTCTTTTCTGCACTGGAAGATCTGGAGAATATTCAGGACAGGAGTTATCTCTGTTGACTTTTCCTCTGAATACAAAATCACTTGTAAGAGAGCTACAAACTCCTTGTAAGTTCTCCCTTTAGTTTTAAGTTATACATGATGAGAGATTTGCAGAGGGTGAAAAAAGACCCGCTAAGTCAGACTGATGTAGCAATAATGCAGTGAAATTCAGAGACTCCAAAACTTCAAGGTTAGTTTTCATCCCAACTCTCTGTAAAATTCTAAAAATTTAATTATTTTTTCTAAAAATTATAATTCTGAATAAATTGGCTTCAAAAGAAGTAAAGCATTTCATTAAGATATCTTTAATCTTTTCATCGTTCTCCGAATAAAAATAAATAAATAAATTGTTCTGCTAGGTTTCATTTAAAATCAGCTCTAAAATGAAGCTACATTTGAGTGTCACACTGCTAAGATAAATGTCTCTACTGATGTTTCTGATATCCCTACTTTTCATCTTCTCTAATACATCCAGAGTTGCATTTCTCATGAAATGGTATTGAAGTTGTATTTCTATCAGAGGGAGATCTACAGCATGCTGCTGAGAGAGGCAGAATTTCTGCTGGCCATATGGGATGAAAGAAAACAATGAAAAAATGTTCTGAAAACACCCCAAAACTGCAAGTGACTCACAGTTTTCATAAGGCAGAGCACTGATAAGAAAATTCAGTCTTGAAATTTTTGATGTTCCAAACCTAAATACTTTGCACCAGTCAAAGAACATGAAATGTGCTTGGGTTTAACTGATCAGCATATGACATTTGGATTTTTATCAGGCTTTTCTCCTCATTAAAAATTTGGTTTTGAGAAAACTGCAGCTTCCTTTGGGTAAACAAAGAAGAAAAGAAAAATAAAATCCCTTTTTGATATTTGATTCCTAGCTAGTTACTTTGGTAGCATTTTACCTCTATTTTGTGTTGACTAGCGCAGGCTGGCAGAGGAGTATATGTAAGTATATAACAATCTAGCTCCATTAATAAGAACATAAATTTTAGCAGGAATGCCAAGGAGCAAGCTTCATTTCTACAACAGGCTATTATATTATGGAAATGTGTTTTCTAGCTGTTGTGGCTGTCTAGACTGCTATCAGCAGCTTGTATTCGTTATGAAAGCCTGCAGCTGGTCCATGCAAAGTTTGCTGTTTTGCAGCCCATCTGCTCAGAAGAAGAGATCTGTAACACTGCCCAGTTTGGAGTAACGCTCCCTTATCACTGTAGTTGCAGTTTCTAAATAGAACTCTGAAATAATGACGATTACTTTCTACTTTTAGATCCCAGTAAATTAACTCCTGTCTGGGCAGATGGCTATCCGGCTGGTGAAACCAGGGACAACTGAGAATCCAGCAAACCGGGCTGGGGAGTAGCATCCTTTCATTTCTGTGGCTTGCTTGATCCCTGTAGTCCCACTGAAACTGTGATGCTGCATGTTCTCAGGAGATGAGAGGATGGCAATGAAGCTAAGTAAAGTGTGAACAAATGGAGGTGTTAAAGGCAGGAGACAAAAATAGAAGCCTGTGCTTGGAACTACGTGCACCATACACAGCTAATGTGCTATGACATCTCCAGGATTTCCTGAGCAAGACCTGAACTTGATCTTAACTTTAGCCAAAATTTTAGTAAGCAAGTCCAACACACTCTCTTTAACAGCAGTCAAGAGCTGTGTCATTAGTAAAAGTTCAAGAAAACCCACATCTACACTGTTCTTATTTTTTACTGATAGTAGTAGAATTATTTTCCATTATCTACTTATCATTTAATATTCTGAAAGGAAATATTATTTTTTTTATGCAGCTCATTTAGATTAATTCTCTTCTGATATTAAGTGGTTAAAGAGCCATTTTCTGAGTGACCAAGATCAGCAAACTGATTTATATTTGTTCAGGTTTAGCTTGTCTTGGGATCCCAAATACCCTATTGATATCAATTACTACTGACATAAAAAGAAACTGGAAAAGATTATTGAATTTATATAACATATGTCAGTACTGAAAATATTCTCCTTTTTAGGCACAGGTTCAGTTACGGGGCTCTGCAGTGGACCACCTGTTTTTATTCAAACTCCTGCTGACCTGAGGTACTAAGATGCTGATAGAGCCAGCAGAAACTGTGTAATATTGATCAGGGAGACTGATTAGTGTCCGCTATCAGCATATATGAGTCCTTTGCATGGATTATTCTTGGCTACTTTGTGTGCTACTGTGGCTCGTTCCTTTGTTCTGTCTCTTGCCTGCTTAGCTGTGATTTCTGGCACCTGCTGTTCTGCTTTTGCCTTCTTTCCCTGTTACCATTTGTTTTTTGCTATAATCCTCTCTTGCTTCTGATCACTTTACACAGATTCTTAACCTGCGAGAGCTCTTAAACTCCATGTCTCCACCTCTGGTTCTAGCCTCATTATAACCATCAGGACCAATTGTGCAGGTTTCTAGTATGATAAGGCTGATACAACCAGGTTATGGTGTACAATGACAAATCAGGAGAAGAAGCCAGACAAAGCAAGAGATTTCAAATCCAGAAATATAGGATATACTAGTAATTGATTTTTTAAATGATTTTAAACTGAAAACTCCTGAAATTTTAAAATGGAAAAAAAAAATCATGAAATTTTGCTATGTTGTGGTTAATACAGACCTTAAAGTAAGGTATCGTTAGACTGACTCTTAGATTAATCCTGTTTGCATGGAAAATATGTGTTTTATTCTCTTAAGGATTATATCACTAGACCAGATGGTCTATCTACAAGGCATAGAACTTGACCTGGGTAAACTCTGCACCCACATATGGTATTCCTGGGGCCTGTTGATGTAACGGTTTTTTTTGTATGTGTATGTTTTCAACGTGTCTGAGAAACAGCAAAGGCTGAGTTGTGACCCACAAAAACACAGCTTCTATAGCACGATACTAAATATATGTTTCATGCCCTGGGGCAGGATAGGAGGTTATGCAAACATATATGAAAATATGAGGGCAGTGTGAGTAGTGTTGAAACACGTTGGAAGATCAGTGCGTGGAGCATGGCTAAGGGCAGAAACATATGGAATAGTTCATTAGAAAAGAATAAAGTCAGCAAACCATAGTAAAATCAGAGCAGAGAACATGGCTGGCTTGTTTTCTACCCCTTGAATAACATGCATTGCAGGAAACCAGGAAAAAAGCAAACCCTTCGCTCTTCTAGTAAAGGAACTTATATTCGTTCTGGCCTTTGCTGTGCTATGGAAAAGGAGGAAAGGAAAAGAAGGCATCTCAAAGACTTTCCCATGATTTACATGCCCTAGACAGGCAGGATCTGACCTTTAATTTGGCTAGATGTGCATTGATTAGGACTGAATCTCATTAAGACACAATCTACTGGGGGTGGTGCAATAGAAAATATAATATTGATTAAAAAATAAAATAATCCTCCTCTCTCTCTCTCCCTCCTGACTACCTTAGTTCATAATTAGCCTTCCCATCTAGCTTTCCTCCTACGTGTTATGTAGCTGTCAGTCTGACAGGAAGCAAGATCATAATAAGAATGCAATTAGAAATTTCAAATTAGCAGTCAAGCACAGACAAGGGATGGGTGAACCTGCATCATACCCAGTATGTGGCTTGACTGAAGCTTGATTGCAGCAATGCGAGTTAAAGATTTTTAATTCAGCACAAAATATGACTGCTATTATGATTATGTTACAGTTTGGGAATTGCATCACATTTTTCTTATGCAGGATGACCATGAAAACCAGCTGATATGCAGCAGCACAAATAGGGTCATTTTTCCCTTAAATATAAGACTGAAACTATAGAATCATAGATTCATAGAACCATAAAATAGTTTGGGATGGAAGGGACCTTTGAAGGCCATATAGTCCAACCCCCCTGCAATAAGCAGGGACATCTTCAACTAGATCAGGTTGCTCAGAGCCCCATCCAACCTGACCTTGAATGTTTCCAGGGATGGGACATCTACCACCTCTCTGGGTAACCTGTGCCAGTGTTTCCCACCCTCAGTGTAAAAAATTTCTTCGTTATATCTAGTCTAAATCTCCCCTCTTTTAGTTTAAGCCATAACCCCTTTTCCTATCACAACAGACCCTGCTAAAAAGTGTGTCCCCATCTTTCCCGTAGGCCCCCTTTAAGCAATGAAAGGCTGCAGTGAGGTCTCCCTGGAGCCTTCTCTTCTCCAGGCTGAACAACCCCAAGTCCCTCAGCGTTTCTTCATAGGAGAGGTGTTCCAGCCCTCTGGCCATCTTTGTGGCCTTCCTCTGGACCCACTCCAATAGGTCCATGTTTTTCCTGTGCTGAGGACTCCAGAGCTGGACACAGTACTCCAGGTAGGGTCTCACGAGAGTGGAGTAGAGGGGCAGAATCACCTCCCTCAACCGCTGCCCACGCTTCTTTTGATACAGCCTGGGTATGGGCTGGCTTTTTGGGCTGCAAGGACACCTTGTTGGCTCATGTCCAGCTTTTCATCCACCAGTACCCTCAAGACCTCCTCAGCAGGGATACTTTCAATCCCTGCATTCCGCAGCCTGTATTGATACTGGGGGTTGCCCTGACCCAGGTGCAGGACCCTGCACTTGGCCTGATTGAACCTCAGGAAGTTCGCACATGCCAACTTCTCAAGCTTGTCCAGGTCCCTCTGGATGGCATCCTGTTCCTCAGGTGTTTCAGACGCACCATGCAGCTTGGTGTCATCCACAAACTTGGTGAGGGTGCACTCAATCCCACTGTCTGTGTCATCAATGAAGGTACTGAACTGTACTGGTCCCAATATGGACCCCTTAGAGAGACCACTGGTCACCAATCTCCATCTGGACATTGAGCCATTGACCACTACCCTCTGGATGCAACCATGAAACTAATTTCTGTTGCCTTGCGCCTGAGGGAATTTTCCCAGGGGGTTCTATTGACTAATTCCTTGAACAGCTGATAGTTTGCTTTCCTAAAATTCTGGTTCTATGAGTCTGGATTAGCTTTGCTCAAATTTTATTTGAGACTATCAGCATCTGTTTTAAGATTTACAAGATTGTAAAGTTCTAATTTAACAATTATCATCATGTTTATTGTGGTTGTTACTTAATTGTAGGTAAATTTCATAGGAAGGGCTCTTTACAGAAAAAAAAAAAGAAAGTAGCAATTTTGGTGTATTAGCAAGGTAATTTTCTTTCTGAGAGAAAAATGTATTTGAGCTGGCCTATTAAAAACATGACTGATTTAGTGTTTGGGCTCTTCACAATGATCACTCACTGAGTAATGAGCACAGAAAGCCACAGTAAGCATCTTCAGCTGGCGTGTATCACCATAGCACCACTGAGTTCACTGAAGTGATGCTTTTCTGCCCTCTGCCAAGATCTGGGTCAAGCTGAAAGTTCAATAAGCTTTATTTCTAATGAACGTTTAATAGATTGCTGTGTTTCCATGTTTGTAACCCAGGGTTTCAAAGGAGTTGTTCAGTGTTGTGTGGTCTTCCTAAAAGACTTAAAGCAAAGCCAACAGCTCACCTTCAGCTCAGTAAAAGAGTAACAGCAATTTGGCTTTGTCTGAGAGGAAATGGTACTGGAGGCAAACCAGATAGCAGCTAAAATGATGGAGTCTCAGAGAGGAAATATGAAATTCAGAGCTTCTGCCAGGGCTTACACATTGCTGGAAATCATGTTTGGCCTTGTGTAAACAGAAGAAAAACTCCTCATAAAGAGCTTTCAGACATGTAGTTTTTTCTTCCCACCTTGGGAAGCAGAAACCGAGAACAAAAGAAAGAAATAAAACAAACAAAAAAAAAAGAAAATGAAAAAAACTGAGCAGAAGGAAAAACAATTGAGGTAGTAAAGTTAAAAACAGCCTTTCTTTGCATTTAGCAATGCTGTTTGCCATCCGACCATTTGTCCAAATGGCAATGGACAAAGTCACATAACAGCAGCTACACAACATGCCGAGTGGGAATAGTGTGTGGGGAGTAGGGATGTCACTATAGTTCATCATCTGAGCAAGGGAATCTGCCCCAGAAACCTGAAGTTTGAATGAGTGGGAGCTCTCTTTCATCTGAAAACATCACGGTGATGTTATCATGTTTTTGAAATCAAAACACACCTGGACCCAGAGCGAGACGGTTCAGTCCCTGTTAGCAATCATGCAACAGAGCCCTGAAATCTTCTGAGTCAAACTCCTCATCATGAAAACATTCAATACTTATATTGTCAGTGCTTTTTAACATGGTAGGAGCTTCTGGTGCCAGGAAAGTTAAAACCCAATTTTTTTTAAAAAAAGAAAGAAACCGTGGAAAAGCAAGATCCTACTACTAATTGATTAATAGAATGTTGTGATACTGAGTCTGAGGGAAGAGTAGTAAACTTAAAGATCTTTAAAGAAACATGATGAATCTTAGATGCATTGTTGTCTTGGATTTTAACAGGAGAGGCTTCCTTCTAAGGTTTCTACTCCTGTCTGGTACTGCAGACCACTTCTTCAGACCTAGTCATTAGAAGAGGTAATAGCTTTTTATCTGATGCTACCATTCCCAGCACTTTTCTGTTCCTTTACTCAAAGTTGTTGCATCTTCCTTAAAATTGTAGTAAGAGAGACAACAGTGTGGATGTCCTTTTAGGGGCAGATAATAAAATCCACTGTCAAAGTCACACGAAAAAATTCCTAAAGATTATTCTCTGCTCCACTTAACAATGATGTTAGCATGTCATTAGAAGATAATTTTTATCTTCGTGGTTAGTGGATAACCTTCTTTATGGAAATTAGCAAAGAAGAAAAAAGTATCTTGCCATTTTTTTTCTTCCTACTCTCACTTAGATCTACAAAAAATGGGACACCAACATCAGCAGGGAGGAACCGAGCACAGCACACAGCATTGCAACTACTTTCTGGAAAAGTCCAACTAAAGTATATGCACCTGTAAGATCTGAGAAAAGAAAAATATAGGTGAAGGTACTGTTACTGCTGAAGATCTAATTAACAAAATATTTGGTTTGTGTGCAAACAATGACACAAATCCTGAAAAAAACTTACGGAAAAACAAAAGTCAACTTCTGTATGTCAGAGTTTAGTGTTGAGGATGAGATTTAAAAAAAGTAGAAGTACCATTTCTCTTGAGAAGAATAAGCATTAAATTTAGTAAGCAGAAACATTACCCGAAGGAGAGACTGGAAACTTCAAAATGAGTTACAAATCAAACACAAACCAATACCTTATGTTAGATTTTTTTTAAAAGCAGAAGCTGATAAAAAGAACCCCAGCATCAAAGAAAGGAGAAAAATGCTAATCTTAACACACATATTTAGATATTTTTGAATGCTCACATTCACGGTTAGCAGGAGCTGTCAAAACAAGAAAGTCCTCCCTCTCTTTTTCGTCTTTTTTTTGGGGGGTGGGTAGGGGGGTGGGTGGCTGTTTGTTTGTTGGTTGGTTGGGTTTTTTTTAACAAATAGTTTACAAAGTTTACATGCAGTTCATAATTTATTGCATGTAGTAATTTCGGATGTTCCGTATTTGGAAATGCTTATGGGCTTGGAGCCATGCTCACATTTTACCAAAGAGCTTCAGGGAAAGATGCCCAATATGAGATTTAGATAGTTAAATTATTTCAAGAAAGTGTGTGTTATTCAAACCATTTGATCTCTGGTGCAGTCTACAGTTATCAATATAGACATATATTTATATCCATAGACATATGAATGAAAACAGGAATTTGGTATTTCTGGCACTAGCTTGGGTTTCCTTAGGAGATCTCCTTACAGACTTAATTATTGCCTCTAGTGATTTGTCAGCTTTTCAAACCTTTTAATTTAAAGTTGTTTAGGTGGCAGTGTCCTTAGTGGCTGCAGTAGCTCTCTGTCACTGACTGTAATGGCAATAGCAGCAGCTCCTGCTTTTGTAGGACTGATGTACTGCATCTCTGTGGTTCCTTGGACACAATCTCTTCTTCTGACCAACAATATTTTCTGACCGCATTTCAGTATTTTCGCCTTTGAACCTTCATGCTGTTATCTGGAGCAACAGCAACCAGAGAACAGGGATGGCAAGGTGGGACCAACTGTTGGAGCAGAAGAGAAGGTAAAACACCCAGAGATTGCATGGGACTGCCACAGTTGGTGCAACACTACTTGTTGCCAACTACAGTTGGTGATGCATGAGGGGCAACTTTGCAGACCCAGTTCGAATGACGGCTCCTGGCACATCCTCCAAGTCCCCAGTGCCTGGTGCAACTCCTCGAGGCTGGGGAAAAAGCAGCCTCACCGGTGGGACATATGCTCTGCTTGAAACACTGAGTCACCAGCTGAAGGAGCTGTAAGAGGTGAGCAGACTGAATGCCATCGGGAAGGCATCAACATAGTATCCACGGGTCCTTTGGCAGAACCTGAACACCACATTGCACAGAAGGGGGGGCTGATAGAAGCTGGACTTGAACAAGTGGAGGATGCAGAATGCCAGGCAGGGGAAGGCCCAAAGTTTGCAAGTTTGGTGACAGCAGGAAAGATCTTTCCCCTCTTTGCAGCTGTGCTTTTACAGAGTAGATTTAATCCCCTGACAAAAGGCGAGGAGGAACAAGTTTTCTCACACCACAGTGGGGAGACATCTAAACTTTGAGTTGGCTTTGGACCAGATAATCTCAAAGAGTCTCTTCTAAATAATTTCGTTGCATGATTCTATTCAATGATTCTATGATATTAGTATCTTTAAAATTTCAGAACTGCAGTTACAAACCAATATCCAGGATCATTTGCAGGAAGGCTAGTGTATCCTATGAGCTTGGTTCAACTGACTGTGGTAGAGTCAACACCCCTGGAAGCACTGGCCTTAATGTTTCCATACTGCATTGCCCACTCTTCCACTACCACACACCACCATCCTCAAAACTGAATTCTTCAATGTAATTTTCTGATGTTGCAGGCTACATCTCACCACTCCAACAATTGTACTACATCTTGCTCCCATTTTCTGATTGATAAATATAGGCTGGTTGGGTTATTACAACAGTGAGTTTGGAGCAATCACAACGCTGCTTCCAGTTTCCATTTTTAAATGTTTTGTATACCACCAGTAATACTTTGCAAACAATGCTCTGAATCTTCTTTCATTCTGTGCCTTAGAAGTAGTGAAATTATTGAAATTAACTGTATATCTTATACATCATAGCCTCAACCCTTGATGTTCATTCAGAATCCATGAAGAACATCAAATAAGGAGGAAACATTTCTACCTTTCATTTTGCAGCTGCCTGTGGAATGGGACTGTTTTTAGAATATTTTAAAGCAATCTGGGTATTACATTAAACAGTAACTATGTCCCCATAATCCAAAATGGGTTTTGTTTATTCCCATACTCCAGATTCCCCTCCTAGGAGGTACGGTATCTCTTGTCTTTTCCCATCTGATGTTAGACATCAGATATCCCCAGAGAACTTCTTTGTATTACCAGAAAATGAGAAGAAAAATAAAGCCATATGGTCTATAGGATTTGGAGTTCACCAGTTGTCTTATGAATCATCTGTTCTGGGAATGGCATCAATCCATCTTGTTTGATGCTCTCACAATTTATACTTGTTCAAATACACTGTCTTTAGAGAAGTTAATCCTCATTTAATATGGCAAGAATTTGGGATATATGTCAAATCAATCAACTCTATTTTAAGGAACTGAAACTTCTATTTTGACTTCATTGTTCCTATTTATTCCATTCATCTAATTGCATTATAGATGTATTTTGTAAGAACTAAAAGATACACTCAGTATATTTTGAATACCTTTTTTTATGCCAGCGTAACATGAAATGTGTGTACAAATGAGCCACAAATGAAAATGAACAAGAATGATATAATGAGTGGAATTATTTTTTTCATTTTCAATTTTCAGTTAAAGTGATAGATTTGCACTAAATGTTTTCATTTCTCATAAACAGCATTTTCCAAAAGAATACTATTTAATTGTAGAATTTCAGTCAACTACAATAATAAAATTTTGAAGATTTAAACATTTTTCTTAACTTTTTACTAAAATTAGAAATATTAGGGATAACTTTTGCCTGAAACAGACACTTTATATACCTTCACTGAATACATGTCCCTGCCACTAAGATCAGATCATTTGTATGATAAGCAATGTATTTGTATGGAAATGAATAGATTTTCATTCAAAGCAGCACATTTTTGTTAATTCCAATAGCTTTTATCCAAACCCAATTATTTTTTAAAACCAATGTGCTTTAATTCATATCAAGATGCTTTTTATCACATTCTTCGTTTCACAGTCTGATACATTCAACTAAATTAGCAGGTATTATTTGTAGAAACAAATTAATTTGCAGTAAAACCACTGAAAGTTAATTTAAATTTATGCAGTTTCTTTTAGCAAATTATGTAAATGAAAAAATAAGCTGAATTTTTATATATCTTAGAGTAGAGTTACATTAATATCTTATTCTCAGAAGACATTAGGTCATTTTTAACGACTCCATATTTACTAGTTGTGTGGTCACATTTATAGGGCTCACAAACATACACCTAACTGTTGGGCTGGAAACAACTATACTATTTCATGAAAAAAAAAAAATAAAGAAACAAAAAAACCATCATTTAGTTCATTGTAGAATTGTAAGTTATCTTGAAATTGCCTATTAAAATAAGCAGGTAATCAGCATGATTCAGGTTACGCTGAGGCAGAGAAGGGACTTTTCCAAGCAACTGCTTTTTTACTGGGAGTAGAGTTAGTGTGTTTTTCCTAAATCATAGACTAAACATCTAAGATAATTCATATCCAAAGGGTCTTCAGAAGATCTCCAGTCCAATATCGTGCTCAGTGCAGGGTCTCCCATGAGATCTGGTCAGGTTGTTCTGGGCTTCCTCCAGTCAGGTTTTGAAAAACCTGCAAGAACAGAGACTGCACAACCTCTCTGGGCAACCTGTGCCACTCGTGCGGAAAAGGTTCTCCTTATAGGTTCAGTATGCACCTCAAATTTCTGTTTATGCCCATTATCTCTTGTCCTCCTGTCCTGCACAGCTGTGAAGAGCCCAGCTTCACCTCCTTGATGACCAATGACCTCTACTTACTCAATGGCAGGTGCTGTTATGCCTCTCCTGAGGTGTCTGCTCCAGGCTGAACAAACCCAGCTCCCCCAGCCTCTCCTCACAGGACAAGTGCTCCAGCCCCTGCAATTTTGGCTTGTTTTTCTGCTCTCACTCTCCCAGCTAAGTCTGCGAGAAGCTCACCCACTTTCCATATTGCACAGCTCCAGATGCAAAGCTGGAACACATAGATACGGCTTCTACAAGCAACAGTTTTAAACAAGCCAAAATTATATAAAGAGCTTCATGGACAAGAGACGAGGAAAGTTTAGAAAAAAAAGTGCCTCTATTTAGTGCCTGGAGGTTTAGATAAATAAAAGCGATGCTTATAGACACCTCATTCAGCTCATTTACTCAGATTCTCTGATTGACATACAGACTAACATTTGACCACACGTGGATAATTCATTGTTCAACACAATTATTTTTTGATCTCTATGTTTGTTTCGACATTGCTGAGTATACACTTGTCTTTCCTCAGCTTTAAATATGATCATCTCCTCTTCCTTCCTCTTCCTGACCTCCTCCTTGACCCTGGTCAATATGTTTCCCTGACCATTTCTCTTTGCACAAGAGCACAGCAGGATCCTGCCCCTGTCCTCCCTCCCTGCAGGCCCATCTCATGCTCTCACCTTCTGCAAATCCCATATCTGCTCCTACAATATCTTCTAATCTTCAGACTTTTGACATTTGTGCTCCAGCCAGTCACACATTTTGTTCTCTGTAACACCTCTTTCGTAGTTATATTTGTCACAGCTGGTCTGAATCCCTGCTATTATTTTTGCCAGTGACATTTTAAATCTTTATTTATTTTGCTCTACTGCATTTAGCTGTAGATCAGGAAGGTAACACAGAATCAATCTCTACTCCTTTGCACACCTTTGTAAGACTATTACTAGCATCTCTACTGCTAAGCCAAGGAACTGCCATTGTATGACTTCATCCTTGTATTTCAAATTATACGGGTGTGTACTTTACATCCGAGCATTGTAATCTTTCTATGATTTGGATTTTTTTTTGTCCAAAAATTATCTGTCCTTAGTTCTTGTCATTTATAGTTTTCCCATTTTTGGTCCTGTGAACAGTTGGGCTAGTTGATTGTTGTAGGTGCCTTCCAACCAAACTATTCTATTCTATTCTATTCTATTCTATTCTATTCTATTCTATTCTATTCTATTCTATTCTATTCTGTTACCTTCTAGCGACCTCCCTCAGACTGCGAAAATGAAAATTTGTTCGTATTTCTGACCAGTTAGTTATCTGTTGGTCACCACTATCTTTCCAACCTGTTCTAGTATCCTCCTCTTCTACCTCTGCATTTTATACGTCAATACTATGCTCTCAATATAATTACATTCCTGAAGCTCATTGCACACCTACTTTTTATATGAAAACAGAACTAAAAAGTAGTAGAAACACTAAAGTGACATTTTAAACACATTCCACACTTGTGTACATTGGTCTCATAAGGGTATCTCAATTAAAGTGGAAGAGATTATAGAATTACTTAATTTCTGCAGATTTTTAAAATATTCTCATATTAGTCTGCTTTTATTAACCAATTTACCAAATGATAATTCAAATGTAGCTTTCCAGGTTGTTCTGACAGTTCCCTGTGCAGATATTATAATGTCTGTGATGATGAACAATATTTTAAACATGTATGGCTACAGTGAAGACATTATTCTTTACAATTATTATCTACGTCTTGATCCTGCAAACACTTCAGCGTGGCAGCAGCTTTCCCCATCTGAGTAGTCTGATTGTACTCAAAGGAACAATTAATGTGAGTGATATTTTCAGGTTTCCGAGCCAGAAAGCAATTACAGCATCACCTGACCTCATGCTTTACACAGGCCAAAGAACTGTACTAGAAGATGTTTGTATCAAGCAGACACTTTCTCTCTGAGAGACGAGGCTTAGAACGGTAGGTACCAATGCTACTTGGCTACTTTTACTCCACCTATCCCGTTTTTCTCTTTAACACCCAAAACTTGCAAATTAGATCAAATGCTTTGGAGACTATGTGAAACTTGGACTGCACCTACCTTAGCATCCTAGTTTGGACCAGAACTCAATTTTGAAGCAAATCTCTTGATTGTTCCAATTTATCTAGATTTGGATTGCATTTCATAGTGGCCTCAGAGTATACAAATGGATTTTTTAAATGAAACTAAATTAGGAGATAGATAGACTCTAGGAGTGCACCTGAGGCACTGCAACCACTAGCTGGTCCTCAGTTCACAGGACTGCACTACATCTAGTCCAAAATAAAACTCCCCAGAATGGCTACAGTGTAGACACTGGGTCATCAGCACAATCAGTTTTATAGTAGCAGCAAGAGCTTTAAAAAAAACACACTACACAAAAAATGTGTGCTTTATTTCTTATTTATATCAGTTGTTTCAGTTTCCAGCTATTGGGTTATATGAGGGATTTTTTTGTTGATGTTTTTCTTTACTAGGTAGGAAGTCCTTCTTTTATAGCACCATTGTGTGATACTTAGCATACCCACGTTTGTTGAAAAAGACAGTGCACCTTTTATTGTCATTCCTACTTTAAAAACTATTTTGAAATTAGATTGATGTTGTCATCTACTGCAGAATGATTTCACTGATATTATATGGTGGCCTTCCCCAATATACTGGACATGAAGAGTGAATCCCAGACTTATGTTCATAGATGGAAAAAAGCAGAAACCGAGAGCAGATTTTCTGGAGTTAAAAGAAAGTTCAGTGATTCACTGTGATATCTTATTCCAGCTCTTTAACTTAATCACAAACAGAGCTCCTTTATATTTTCAGGAAAACAGGGAGGTAACTAATTTTAGATCAAATATTTCAAAGTTTAAGTAACCTGAAAAAGAAAACTAAAATGTAATACAGATTGAGGTCCTTTAAAAATGCTTTTTTGCCATTAAAGCTCATATAGATAAAACTCTTACCCGCTTTCAGAAATAGCTGCATTTCTCTATCAATAAAACTATGTAAATAAACAACTGAAGTTCAAGGAAGGTGTCAGTTAATCAGACTTGGGTATACTGTCAACAACCATAAGAGATAATTAGTTGTTGGTGAAAAAAATTATAAAAAACCAAGATTTTTAATTCATTGCAATTGCTAAAAGCACTTTTAGTCCATGGAAGTGTAGGCAGATCTAAGATTTATAGTCATAAGTGTGCCAAATGCATGTAGTTCTGTCTGAATTACATTTTATAGGCACTTATCTGTGGTTGTAAGACATATGTCAAAAGGACTGCCACAGAAAAAGTGCCATTGTACAATAGTTTCATCTGTACTTCCTTGCCGAAAATTCATAATAAATGTCAGTGGTGCTAGAGCCTACAGTCACACAGCTTTACTATTCCAAATCATGACCATGAAGACACACTCATGAGAAAAAAAAAAAAAAAAAGATCATCTTTAAAATTCCTCCAGTGCAAGCTAAAATTTTAGAAATAAAAACTTGTCTGCTGGAAAATGCCATTAAAGGATATAGATATAGAGTGTAATAAGGAAAGAGAAAAATATAATAGAGCGAGACTTCACCAGAATGAGAAGGAGCGATTTAATAACTACGCTTTTACCACTCTTGCTCAGAGATTTCTCCCTCTTTTGTTTTCAACTCCATTCATGAAAACTTATAACTGAAAATGTGTAATAAAGGTTAAAGTTGACATAATCCATGACAGCAACATAATTTTACACAGTGAAGGGAATTGTGCTCACTGGGGAATGAAAGAAAATGGAGAGAACTGTAACATCTGACAAATTTTAACTGGAAACATTTTTGCTAAAGGGCAAGGATTCAAAAAGTACTTGCATTTGGTTAAGAACATCTCCATTCCTTTGTAATAGATATCCCTGACCAAGGAGAAATATAATAATCACTGGACTATCTGTAAATGGTCTCATATAAAGCATACTGGTTTTTTAGAACATATCTTGAATTTTTACCTCATCTTCAACATTTCCTAACTGTCCTGTATTGATGGTCTAAGAGAAGACGCTCTTACTAGTAGAGATTTTTAACAGAAAATTCAAGTTGTGTCAAACTGTTTAGCCCCTCCTAAATGCTTTTTAATTTTTGAAGGTTGGTTTTATTTTGACAAACAGGAAGAATAACAGGCCAGATTTTCTGCAATTCTGCAATTCACAGTCAAGTTCTGATTTTTCTCTGACTCCAAATCCGAAGCAAATGTTCAAATGCTTTCCTTCTCAGTGCAGCATAACAAACCACAAGTGATACTGTACTCCAAGCCCAAAATATATTCGAGTGATTCTGGCTATATATGCTCTTCTTAGGGTGTATCAGAGGGAGCCAACAAATAGAACTGTTTATACATTACTTATATGGAAACTGCTGATGATGGTGGTGACAATGATGATCCTGAAATATACATGTATACCTACATGGAAGTTGGAATAGATGACCTCCTGAGATCCCTTCCAGCCTTAATTATCCTATGATCCTGTAATTAGTTGGGTTTTTTAAATATGAGAGAAACTGTGCCACATCACCAACATCTGATTTCACTGAATGCTTTTTTTAATTACTTTTTTTTCCTCTTTCCAGAAATGCCCATTACCATACGGGACTGTGCCTCCCTCCTCAAAATAATAATAATAAAACTCCTTTAAAGCCCAGCACCTTTTCTTGATGACATTTTTGTCTCGTTTATCAAGAAGAAGAGCAACATTTATTTAGGTGAATGCTCTCAGGTTTGTGCAGTGATTTTGTCACAAAATGTCACAGTAAACAACTAGATGGAACTTGAGAAATCCTCTTTATTATAGCTGTCTCTGTTGTTTTCATTATTTGAACTAGGATTCCCTTCAGTTACACTACTACATTTATTGTTTCACAGGTAATTCTAAAGTGCTACACTTCCTAAGGAACACTAAAAGGGTGGAGAGCATTATGAACAGCAGAGGGATTTATTTTCTTGACAGAATGGGGAGGAGGTTGTCTTCCATTCAATAGAATTTCAAAAATATGCAAGTCGATTCATTACTATTATGAAAGCATTAAAAAAAAATAAAATATGTAGGTAGCAACATATTTTTTCCGTTTGTAATTTGGTCACTGGGTATTTATAGTTAATGGCATAAGATAGAATTCAGTTCTGTTTTCTGTCTATATACTTTTCTCTGTTTCCACCTCTTTCCCTTCAGCATACGCATACAATATAGTCAGAGTGTTCTGATGGCCACCAGGAGGAACTGATGGAGAGGAAAGCCAAATCATGTTCTCTTTCTGAAATATTTCAAATACTCTTAATGCAGCAGAGATAGATACCATGAAATTCTGAAATCGTGAAAACCATCAAATCATGAAATTTGCCTCAGATTTCACTGGCAACCTCTCTTCACACACTTCTCAACTGGATGGACTGCAAGCCAGGGACTGGGGGAGAAAGTCCCTCCCACTGTAAGAGAAGATCACGTTCATGATCACCTGAAGAACCTGAACATACAGAAGTCTATGGGACCTGATAAGGTGCATCCCAGAGTCACGAGGGAATGGGCTGAGGTAGTTGCCAAGCCACTCTACATGATATTTGAAAAGTCATGGCAGTCAGGCGAAGTCCCTGGTGACTGGAAAAAAGGAAACACTGCACCCGTGTTTAAAAAGGATATAAAGGAGGACCCTGTGAACTACTGACCTGTCAGCCTCACCTCTGTGCCTCGGAAAATCGTGGAACAGATCCTCCTCAAAGCTATGCTAAAGCATGTGGAGAACAGGGAGGTGATTCCAGACAGCCAGCATGCCTTTCACCAAGTGCAAGTCCTGCCTGACTAACATAGTGGCCTTCAGTGATGGAGAGATGACATCAGAGGACAAGGGAAGTGCAACGGATGTCATCTATTTGGACTTCTGTAAGGCCTTTGACATGGTCCCCCACAGCATCCTTCTCTCTAAATTGGAGACATACAGATTTGATGGGTGGACTGTTCAGTGGATGAGGAATTAGTTTGATGGTTGCATCCAGAGGGCAGTCGTCAATGGCTCAATGTCCACATGAAGATCGGTGACAAGTGGCATCCCTCAGGGGTCCATATTGGGACCAATACAGTTCAATATCTTCATCAATGACGCAGACAGTGGGATTGAGTTCACCCTCAGCAAGTTTGTGGATGACACCAAGTTGCATGGTGTGGCTGACACACCTGAGGGATAGGATGCCATCCAGAGGGACCTGGATAAGCTTGAGAAGTTGGCATGTGCGAACTTCCTGAGGTTCAATCAGGCCAAGTACAGGGTCGTATACCTAGGTTGGAGCAACCCCTGATACCAATAGAGGCTGGGGGATGAAGGGATTGAGAGTGACCCTGCCAAGAAGGACTTGGTGGTACTGGTGGATGAAAAGCTGGACATGAGCCGACAAGGTGCTCTCGCAGCCCAGAAGGCCAGCCCATACCTGGCCCGCATTAAAAGAAGCGTGGCTAGCAGGTCGAGGGAGGTGATTCTGCCCTTCTACTCCACTCTGGTGAGACCCTGCCTGGAGCACTGTGTCCAGCTCTGGAGTCCTCAGCACAGGAAAGACATGGACCTGTTGGAGCGGGTCCAGAGGAGGGCCACAAAGATGATCAAGAGGGCTGGAGCACCTCTTCAATGAGACCAGGCTGAAACAGTTGGGGTTGTTCAGCCTTGAGAAGAAAAGACTACAGGGACACCCTACTGCAACATTTCAGTGCTTAAAGGAGACCTACAGGAAAGATAGGGACAAATCATTTTAGCAGGGTGTGTTGTGGTAAGCCAAAGGGCAATGGCTTAAACTAAAAGATAGTAGATTTAGACTAGATATAAGGAAGAAATTTTTTACACTGAGGGTAGTGAAACATGGTCAGAGATTGCCCAGAGAGGTGGTAGATGCCCCATCCCTGGAAACATTCAAGGCCAGGTTGAATGGGGCTCTGAGCAACCTGATCTAGCTGAAAATGTCCCTATGTCCCTGCTCATTGCAGGGGCATTAGACACGATGACCTTTAAAGGTCCCTTCCAACACAAACTATTCTATGATTCTATGATAAATCCAGGTGGGGTGAAGCTTTGTACCACCTCCTCCTCTCCATCAAGCTCAAAGACTGCTCACGTGAGGTCCAGCTCCAGAAGTTCATTACTTTGGCCTTCAGCGGCAGGGTTTGACTCCCGGGGCTCTTGGTGTAGGCACTGCAAATTCAACTTCTTTGTGTGGCAGACAATTCTGTTTAGTAGTAATCTACTGCTGATTTTCCAGCAACCTGGAACATCTGATGTATTTTAATTTCATGAACAAATACCAGTAGTGTAACGTAGGGCATATTGGTCCTATTATTATTGACTCTACCGACAGTGATACCATGTGATACCAGAGGTAAGGTGTATCAGAAATGGATTCTCTTCTTTAAACCCAAAAAAGGGAAGGTAGCCTATTCCATGAAAATCCACTTGTTGTAGGAGTCAAGATACTCAGAAAAGCCTATTGCATAAATTCCAACAAATCCAGCAATTTATGCAAGATGACTGAAGCTTATTTCTTCAGACTAGAAACACAAATGGAAGGGCTGGATGTTTCAGAATCATAGTCTTTTGTATAAATAAATAGGTACCAACAAACATACATGCAGACATGGCACCAACAGCATACTTTCATTAACATGCAAAACGCCTTGGAATCAGATGTATCAGCGTTGCTATCTAAACACTTGTTCAGTTCTCCTGCACTGATAAGACCAGTTCCAGTCTCCAATGAAATCAATGACAAGTCTTCTGGTAGCTTCAGTGGGCTATGGATCGTGTCCACAGCGCATCATGTCATGTAACTTTCTATTATAATTCCACACCCTTTGCTAAGTCAAAATATGTGACTGTGAAATATGCAAGCTGCAGCAAAGTCTCCATCTTGGTCTCTCTAAAAGTGTTAACATGTACCTTTAGGCACACCACAGATCCTCTAAGCTAAGTAAAATCCTACCTCTTTGTTTCACATGATAAAAACCACTGATACTCATGCTTAGGTCTACTGAGTGTGAGACAAAAAGTAAATTAACCGCCTAGGCAGTACTCAATTCTTACTTGCAACATCTGTTAAAAAAAAAAATATTATTGGATCTGTGGAATAGAGGAAAATACATAAAGGAGGTAATTTCTCCTGAGAATGCAGAGAAAATACTACTACAAAATACACAAAAGACAAAGATTTACAAGGGTAAAGAACAGTATTATAGGATAAAAGACTTCCTGAGCTTCTAAAATGCACAGCTGGTTGCACTGCATCTGTGTAGGTGGAACAGATCTTTGTTTTTATTNAATTCCACACCCTTTGCTAAGTCAAAATATGTGACTGTGAAATATGCAAGCTGCAGCAAAGTCTCCATCTTGGTCTCTCTAAAAGTGTTAACATGTACCTTTAGGCACACCACAGATCCTCTAAGCTAAGTAAAATCCTACCTCTTTGTTTCACATGATAAAAACCACTGATACTCATGCTTAGGTCTACTGAGTGTGAGACAAAAAGTAAATTAACCGCCTAGGCAGTACTCAATTCTTACTTGCAACATCTGTTAAAAAAAAAATATTATTGGATCTGTGGAATAGAGGAAAATACATAAAGGAGGTAACTTTCTCCTGAGAATGCAGAGAAAATACTACTACAAAATACACAAAAGACAAAGATTTACAAGGGTAAAGAACAGTATTATAGGATAAAAGTCTTCCTGAGCTTCTAAAATGCACAGCTGGTTGCACTGCATCTGTGTATGTGGAACAGATCTTTGTTTTTATTTATAAGCTACCTGTGTTACTATCAAGTAGCTGTAATTACAATATTACAGCTAAATTTGACCTTTATTATCAGGGATGAGGAAACTCTGCTCTTTTGTGTCTTTTTTTTGTTCTCACCTACTCAGTGGATACGTCATTGTCATTTTGTAATAATGTAAAGTTATTACTGATGTATTCTATAGCACTAAGGAATAGGTAAGGTAACAGAACCTGTAGGATTTCCATGTTTATGGTATAAATGTAAGAATCGTTTAGGGGTAAATGAATTGATTCAAATCTATGTCATAAATAAAAAATAAAAAAATTCTCGATGTTGTGAGTTTTGCTTTCAAATACAGATGGCTGAAAAATTCTTGGTGGAACAGCTTTGTCTCCAAATGTAGTTCTGTTAAAAATGAAATTGAATAATGTTGATTTCAATAAAATTTTAATCTGGGGAAAAGTTAAAGAGAAACATTTAAGCTTTACTGGTTTGTTCTTAAAATACTGATCAACTTTGGGGTGTTAACAGTTACATTTCATTTTTATTATTTTGCTGCATTTCAACCTCTACAGAAATGTATTACTTTTTTGTAATGACTGTAATGTTGGTGACTGTATGTATACAATATTATACAGATTACATAAGTACCAGAATGTACTCTGATACTAAACCAGAATACTTGACTTTATTGAAACACACAAAAAAATCAGAACTTCCATATTTTAAAGACATTTTGGAAAAATCTGCCTTTGATTTTGGTGAAGAACTTTATCTCATATCAAAATGTCACATTTTTCCATGAAATTAAAATTCCAAACACCACCAATCTCGGTACAGCTTCCAGAAAACTCATTATATGACTGAGTTCACAGCAAGACTTCTGTGATTCTTTTAAATGTAAAAAAATGTAAAGGATTTGACAAAGTGACACATTGTGTTGCTCTTGAACAAAGTGACATGCTCTTAAGATATTAATAAGTGAGATTACATGCATACTGGAGGAAAGCATAAACATATGAGGAAGGATAAGGACCCAAGGAAAACACCATCACAAGTGGCTTAAAATAACTGGCCAAGAGGACATTTATTTTAAGCAATTCTTGGAGTTTTTTCCCTTCTTAGGGAAGACAAATACATTGGCTTAGAAAATGGAGGTGAGCTAGTAGGTAGCAGCAGCATAACTTACCAGTCACATTACTGCTTTTGCATTGCCCTCTACATTACAAATCACAAATCCCCAGTCACTGTTTGAGAGGTATTTTAAAAGCCTCCTACAAATTAGGTTATGTACGGGAGAAAATCCATATTCATGAACGCCTACCAGCTGTTACGCTGCATTAGGTGTGCTCCTGGAGCACAAGTTTAGTTCATCCAAGAGGAACCCAGTTCATGTTCTCCAAGCCTGCTCTGGGGTGTGAATCAAAGCAGAGTTAAGGGGGATGATAAGGAGATTCAGTTCAAAAGTGTACTCTTGATTTGAATGAAAATGCTGCTGTAGACACATCCTCCACCTCTGGGTCAGATACAATCCACGCAGAGAAAGCTCAGAAACGATTTGCACAGAAGTTAAAGCTATGGCCATGCTTTGTGTCTCAGCGCATACACAGGAAGAGCGACAGCGCTGCACAGCCTATAGAAAAGCTGAGTTAAGCTTAGATGCTATCAGAAGATAAAACATCAGCTTTTCTGCATATGTAACACTGGGCTCTGAGCACATCAAAATCTTTCTATACTTCTCTCTGCTTGCCGAATCAATTACTGCTGAAATACATGTTTCTCAGAGCAAAACAACACAATTGAGCGCGGTGAGATAAGGCATAGCAACGACAGAATATCTATCAGCAATTGACGGAGCACTGAATTGCCTGAATTCCCCCAATTCTGGGATTTTAGGAATAGCCATGAGGTGCATCCATCATACACCACATTGAGATGAGCATTTGCTCAGTTTTTTGTGGTATCTAAACCAGACAGGTTTGGCATAAAGAAAAGTTTTAGGTCTGTATACAGCAGGTATACAAAATATTAACAAGCTTGGTTGTGTTAAATAAAAAATAATTATCAGTATCCATTTTCCTCATGGCAGATCTTAATCTTTTTTGTTGTTGTTATGCTGCCTGACTTATTGAGACTTTAACAGTCTACATGATAATTTAGTATATATTTTCCTTCCAGTTGTATTAAAAGTTAGTGAAAAGATGCTGATCATTCACTGAAAATTTGTATCACAGGAGATGTGTAGTTAAATCTTGATTTTTTTTCTAGTCTGTAAAGAATGCATATTAGTATTTTTAAACATACACATTAACTCAAGCATGTTGTACAAATATCTTTCTCCAAGGCTGCACCATCTGGCAAAGACAACCAAAAATTTCATTTTTTTATTATAGATATATATGCATACATATAAGTAATGAAAATATGTAACCATATCCATATCCATATACATATTTCAGAGAAAGCTCAATTCCCATAAAGAAGGAAGGATTTTCAAGAAAGTTTAGGGGAAACTTAAAACAAATCTCTTCAGTTTATTGATGTGTTACTGGAGATGCTGCTCAGAATGTGAATTATTCATAACCCAGAACTGTCAGAAGTTAACTTTAAATACCTGAGGGGATATCTAGTCAAAGCAGATAGTTTTGGGGTGTTCGCATTTCAGCATGACATTACCAAGAATCATATTTTTCAATGGTAAGTTTCCTATGATGCTAAATTTGGTGTAGAAGAATATGGAAGTGTTTTTCATAAAGAAAAAGTTTGACTAGAATAAGAGGGGAAAAGTAGTGCTTCTGTCACTTTCACAGATAAAAGAGCATGAAGAAGATTCAGAAAAGGATCTTTTGGGTGAGACTTCATCGTTAGATAGGCAGGATGATATATGAAAAGGTCATTATGCCATTCTAACATTAATATCAATATACAGCGATATATAAATCCCAGATGATCCTACTATGGTCAACTGTTTTATTACTCTTGGAATTGAAAACTTCATTTCATTACTTGTTTCCTGAAAAATACTTATTAATGATGAAAAAAAACCTTTGTGGTGAGGGGTTAATAAATTGCCTTGAAAAATGGATTTTAAACAACCTAACTGTCCAAGAAACATGTTTTTATGATTTTACTGATAGTATTGTTTTCCTGGTTCTGAATGATTTTTGTTTCAAAACTCATGTTTAGTAAAGCACATTGTAAAAGATTAAGCTATAATATTTTCTATTCAAGTTGAATAAAAAATAAAATGCACTGAAATTCTGATCATTTAACTCCCGTTTTATTTTTCTTCATGTCTTTTGTATGACTAATGATTTCAGGTTGGGACTCAAATGGTTTCTTTAATCCTCAACATTTTCAGAGGATAAGCGTTATTTTTTCCTAGTTCAATACAGGTTTTAATTTTATAGGGACCATCACCTCAAAGGATAAATTACAGTGGAGTGAGATTAATTTACAACAAAGCTCTTCTCCCAGAAGCATTACAACGTAAACTGCTACGGTAGAAGGATTTAAAAGACAAAAACGAATGGTCTATTTTGCAGATGATGAAGGCATGGCAGGGGAATGAAGTTTTAGACACTTTTTAAAAAGAAGGAGAGAAGGATGCCTGGGGTATTTAATATGCAGAGTGCTGCAAGTCCACCCTCTGAGGACGGCAGCGTACATTCAGCACAGAAATGAGAGGATCAGCTCAAGCTAGTGGTGGATTGGGAAGGACACGATGGAAACCCTTGCCTCCCCTACCAAATTCTACTGCTGACATCTTAAAGGGAATGGTCTAGTCAGGAGTTTAGCTCAATGCCAGTTCATCCCTAATCTTAATATCCATGCTTGCACTTCCTAATCTTTCCAATTTCTGTTTAAGAGGACTATATGGCAAAACTGTGTCACGCTACCCATTTCTTTGAGCTTATTTGTCCATGGTCATCTGAGGATTGTGAAAGTTTCTGTCTTTTTTAGTGAAAAATCTTAGCTTCCCTTCCTTCTCAATTTGTATAACCAACAGCTTTGCTTTATTCTGGTCAATAAAGTTATTGTAATTTACATCAATGAATACTTATATCTAAAAACCTTTTAACAAGCACTTCACACAAGTAATGCAGATATTAATCTCACCTAACTGCGTACATCTAACCTTATTCACCTATATCTATGCAGGTCACCCTATGCTCCCTTTATAGAGAAGAGAAAAAACCAGTTACTTTTAGGACACAATTAATCTAATTTTGTTTCAATATCTACCTTAAGGTGAGATTGATGATGCTCTAGAAATGCATATAAGGGAGATCTAGAAGACATCCACATTGTACATGTCTTACTTAATTAGATTTTTTTTTCTCTAGATATGTTATTATATAATGGAAATGTTTGATATTCATACAGCAAGGAGTATGTTTGGTCTTTGTAAAAAGCCAAAAATACAGAGTTTATGTCTTTCTTACAAGTGTTAGACAAAACAGAAGTGCTATGGGGAGAAATTAACATCCCTTTGAAACTAAGTAGACCAACCAGTTCTGAGTCCATGCTTTTATCACTTGAGCTTTGTACCTTAATCTCATGCAATAATAAAGGGCCAAAATTAAATGACCTTTTAATTCAAGACTTGACTTTCCCTCAGTTTTCTATTATTTTACCATTACAGGAAGCAGATGTAAATTTAATGCACACACATTCTGTTACACTAAACCTTGGAAAGGCTGCTGTTTTCTTATACAGTATTGAGAAAATAATATATTTAGTTTTTATATTGCTTACTTATGCAGAAGTTCACTCTCAGATCTCAGTGTTTGTGCCAGGTGTAACCAAAATCTATTAGTTTTACCTCCAGCTCCCTTTGCTGGAGAAGGGTCTATGTTTTGTTCCAGTACCTATACCTTAAGAAAGATTGCTTCTGTGGAGAACAAAATAGCTTTTTCTGCCTAGAGATGGTGCAGAAGTAGACCTACGATCCTGTTTCTGACTACAATAGGTCATGTTCTATTATCATTTACAACAGTGTAAAGCCTGAGCTATTTCAGAAGAATGAAGTGAGGTGAAATTTTATGGCATTTCTGAAAAGAAAAAAAAAATAAAAAAGAAAAGATTTCATCTTTCTGAGGCACAGATGGAATATCCAGCTATATCTGTGCTGCTTTGGGTAGCCATGCCCCTGTTTGGGCTTAGGTTCACCACAGTGATCTGGGTCAGTCACATTCATGCCATAAGCATAAGCATTAGCATCTTTTGTTTAGCAGTTCCATCATACCTTGCTTCAAAAGCAATGAATACCGGTTACCTAGTAGTAACACACAAATTCTTACTTCACAACAGAATTTTAACACATACCTTATCTGAATAATCTCCTCCTTCATCCTGTCTCTAGAAAAGACATTTTCTGTCTCCTACCCCCGTGTGGACTCTGAACTGGCCAAGCATGATGCTTCTTGTTGCTTTTGAGTCTAATGAAGGTCTGTGATTATAAGATCTGATAGAGATGCACCAGCAACAGATGACCAAGCAATTCCTTGGCCTTGGTACAGCAAGGACTTTACTTGGCCCTTCAAACAGACCATGGTGGAAAGAAAGTAGCTGTGACCGTACCCTTCATATTCAACATGAAGTTTCAAAGCAGAAAAGGAGTGTGCAACTAGAAAGGACTAGTACTCTCATAACATTGGCCTAAGGGACCATCATGACTATTCCTGCAGCTGCTGGTGGTTTTTGTTGTCTCAAGGAACTACTGAAGCTGCAGATGTCATGCACCTGTCCTGGGTCAATGCTTGAGTGGGATTTATAGAATCATAGAATGTTTTGGGTTGGAAGGGACCTTAAAGATCCTCTAGCTCCAACCATCCTGCCATGGGGGGGTTGGAATCATCTTACCTAATTTTACAAATCTAAAAGCTTCCAGTCTAACCTTGTTCCTTAGGTTTCTTCTCTAATTAATGGAAAGGAAGAGGCAACATCCAAAAGTAAACTGTACACTTCTCTCAGAACTTGAGGCCTTGGGGTAGCATGAGAAAAATGGTACTGAGATGGTTTAATACCATTTTCCTTTTTTTACTGCCTGACTCAACATCACACTGATGGCTCTTGCTCGTTTTTCTGCAGTAACCACGCCTGTTGGCTTACTTGACACTCAGGCCACAGTGTGACCCCCCACAATGTGAGCAGGGTGGATGAGCTTCAGCCTGAGCTAATATGGGATTTTAAGCTTACTCTTTGGAGTTCTAAGAATCTGTTATTTACCTATTCAAGCCTGAATCAGCCATTGTGTTTTAAAAGATTAATACTATCAGTGAAAAATTTTAGTAACTACAATACATTCAAATCACGGAATCATGGAATTTTCAGAGTTGGAAGGGACCTCTAGAGATCGTCTAGCCCAACTCCCCTGCCAAAGCAGGATTGCCTACAGCACATTACTCAGGACTGCATCCAGGCGGCTCTTGAAAATCTCCAGAGAAGGGGACTCCACAACCTCCCTGGGCAGCCTGTGCCAGTGCTCTGGCACCCGAACCATAAAGAAGTTTTTCCGTGTATTTGAACGGAACTTCCTATGTTCCAACTTGTGCCTGTTGCAGTAACGGTGGTTTAAACCACCATTTCTCGTTCATATACATCAGTTAATTGATTCTGAAATTAACATAGCACTGTGTTAAGAAGAATCTATGCTATCTGGTTCAAATTATGAATTACCAACTGAACACTAACCAAGGTAAAAGATATCCCTTTGTACTGAGTCCTAAATGCAGTCCATATTGTTGCTCCCAGTGCTATTATTTCTGAAACATTAGACAAAAGTACAGGTAAAATGATTATTTAATTATATCAGTCATTTACAGTTCTGTTAGAAACTCTACTAGTGTCTCTCCTCCAAGATCTTTCTACTTATTATAGATTAATGATCTTCAAATTACCTACCTTATAGCTTCTTATTTCAATTTAACTCTCATTATTTCTGCCCATTGGAACAATTAATTATACTGGTTTTGTGTTGACCAGCCAAACACAGAATTTCACTCTCAGTTTGGATTGGTGCTAGACAATACTTACAAATGTTCAACATCTGTTCAACATCTTTGTAGGAGATATGGACAGTGGGGTCGAGAGCACCCTCAGCAAGTTTGCCGATGATACCAAGCTGTTTGGCGAGGTAGACACGCTGGAAGGGAGGGATGCCATCCAGAGGGACCTGGACAGGCTGGAGAGGTGGGCCCAAGCCAACCTCATGCAGTTCAATAAGGCCAAATGCAAGGTCTTACATCTAGGTCGGGGCAATCCCAAGCACAATTACAGGTTGGGCGGGGAATGGCTGGAGAGCAGCACTGAGGAGAAGGACCTGGGTGTGCTGATCGACGAGAAGCTCAACATGAGCCAGCAATGTGCGATCGCAGCCCAGAAGGCCAACCGCATCCTGGGCTGCATGAAAAGAAGTGTGGCCAGCAGGGCGAGGGAGGTGATTCTGCCCCTCTACTCCACTCTCGTGAGACCCCACCTGGAGTACTGCGTCCAGCTCTGGAGTCCCCAACATAAGAAGGACATGGACCTGTTGGAGCGTGTCCAGAGGAGGGCCACGAGGATGATCCGAGGGCTGGAGCACCTCTCCTATGAGGAGAGGCTGAAGGAATTGGGGCTGTTCAGCCTGGAGAAGAGAAGGCTCCGGGGAGATCTTATTGCGGCCTTTCAGTACCTAAAGGGGGCCTACAGGAGAGCTGGGGAAGGACTTTTTACTAGGGCATGGAGTGACAGGACAAGGGGGAATGGCTTCAAACTGGAAGAGGGCAGGTTTAGATTGAACATTAGGAAGAAGTTTTTCACTTTGAGGGTGGTGAGGCACTGGAACAGGTTGCCCAGAGAGGTTGTTGAGGCCCCATCCCTGGAGGTGTTCAAGGCCAGGCTGGACGTGGCCTTGGGCAACCTGGTCTAGTGGGAGGTGTCCCTGCCTATGGCAGGGGGGTTGGAACTCGATGATCTTCAAGGTTCTTTCCAACCTAAACCATTCTATGATTCTATGATTCTATGAAATATTTCCCCCTGAGATGTGTAATGAAGACTGTCAGACTTTATAATCCATCACCAAATGGATGAACTTACTGGTGTAATTCAAAGAATTCTACAAAGGCAGCATTTTCAAATTTGTTTGACTTTATTGTAGGAATGAAACTAAATGATAAAAAGCATCAAAAGGATCATTTTTCAGAAGTATAAAGTAACAGTAAATAATAGATTACAAGAGAGTACATTGTTGCTATTGACTGACTTTGATTGTCACCTTTGTAAGTTTATGCACCAAGAAAACAATTATTTTGCAGAATTCTTACTGGAGCTATAGTACACTAAAAGCATAATTGAAGTTATACTACCATCTTATTGCTCCACAACATTGAATCCCACCCCATCACAGGGTACCCTTAAGTGTGCCATATCTAAATAGCAATAAAATAGTAAAGATTATATTACCATTGGAGGTCCTAGTATAAAAATAAGTAAATAATGATTACATACCATGAACGAAATCTGACAGGTCAAAATCTGTATGTGTTACTTCCATACAAAGTAATTTAATTTCTCTGCAGTCATATGCATGAATATGAGACTTTTTCATTTGTTTTTCTTTTATTCAATTAATCAAATTTTGTGCATATTATATTATACATTTCTCCAGTAGTTGGAGAAATTTACCTAGCTGCTCTTTCTTATTCATTAAATACAGACGTGGATAATTTTGCTGACTAATTGTCAGCAAAATTTATTTAACTGTCTTCAGTAGAGCTTTATTGGTTTTCATCAAATAAAGACCTGTTATAAAAGGAGACAGTTGCACTGTAACAAAGAAGTATTTATCTTGAGCCAGTAACTTAAAATAATTCTTAAAGCAATCTGTTGTCCTAACACTGTAAAATCAAATCTGATCTTGGGTGTAAACAGCAGTATTCTATATCAGAGTAACTTGATCCATTGTCATCTCTTCTGTAACAGATAAACAGAGGTTCACTGATAATCCATATTAGATGCTCAAAAATTATCATAAGTCCAAGACATGATTTCAAAATAGTACTTTTTATTAGCATGGACTGGCTATAAAATACGTCAGTTGAGAGGAGTTTGCATTCAAAAGGTTGGCTGAAAAGATAGAATAGAGATCATTAGGACAGAACTATCTGAGAAACAGAAAATACCACAAACGCACACAATGGTCTGAGGTTTTGATGAAAGGTCAAAGCCAGGAGGAATCAGTCACTTAGATACTTTCAAAGAATATAATAAAAGAGTGGCCTGGAAAAACAGAACCTAGTCTGATGTGCACAAGCCTAAAAAATATCCTGGTATGGAAAAAAAAATGAATAAAGGTTAAACATATTGAATTCTCAAATCCCAGATCCTGAACAGGACAAAATAAAACTTTCAAATACCCATTAGCATTTCAGATGTACTCCTTTTTCAAACATCTTTTGTAAAATTAGCTTACCTATGAAACAAATCAACAAAATCTTTTCACATTTATCTTTTCATATACCAGTGACATTATGCTGCTGAAGGCACACTAGCTGTTCTTTTAAAAGGGATTAAGGATTGCTCAAAAGAAAAGTGTTTTTTTAACATAGAAGTGATTCATATGACCTTGTTGCACCAGATTTCTCACAGAACATATCCTGGGAAAAAAAACGACCATTGCATTTTGCTGTGTACTCAATCAGGAAAATCACATCACATGTTTAATATATGTCAGCAAACAAACTTATTTATTTATTTATCATAGGAATACTTCAAGGTTGGGTTTTTATTCCATGGTCTTGCACCATTCACTCTGTTGAAAATGATGATAAATGAGACCTTTGGATATATTTCCTTACACACACATGTTTAGGAATCTAAATCCCATTTTCCAATTTTCTTGTCCTACAGCATCCCACAGAATACACGATGTAACGTGACATAGCTTACCTTAATAAAAGAGCAATGACCCTGAGCTTTTGATGGGCAATACCAATCGTATTTCCATGGAAACTTACTGTGGAACACACGACATATAATGACTACTTACTGTCTGGTAACTGCTGATTTGTCAAAATTCTTAGGTTCCTAAATGCCCAGATACCATGGCCCTTCTAAAGTATCTACAGTAAAATTTGTAAATGCAAGGCTAGATTTATTTTTTTAAAAAAACAAATAAGGAAGTTAAAAGCCTGGGTCCTCCTTACTTCAATAGAAGCATGAGAAAGTGATTGCAACAAAGGGGAATCAAAGCAACAGACTCCAATCAATCATTAATGCTCCAAGGGGCTGTTGGGAGTGATCTTACACCCATAGGAAACAACCTTTCCGTTATTGTAGGGCAGATGTGAATGTAGTATTAGGTTTGAGGAGTTTGGGTTGTTGCTATGTCAAACAGGTGTAGAGGGGGCGGAAAGAAATGAAGGACGCACTCGAGTTTGTTTCCTGTAGGAAGCTACCACTGGAGCTTAAAAAAACTTAGGAGTAATAGTCCAAAAGGCCTTATGTCGAGGCCTAAACCTCAATATTGGCACACACAATATAGACATATTCATTTTGAATAATAATCAAGAATCATGCTCTGACTGTGCTCTGCAGCCTCGTTCACCCATCCTGGCCTCATGCAGTCCTTCCAGCTACTGAACCTCAGCTCGAAGGAACAAAGTTAGTATTTCTACAAAACTGTTTAGGATCCTATTAACATCTTCACTGACTTGGCAAATCTGCCCTGTAGAAACCTTTGTCCCACTGAAACTTATTTAACTGTTTCAGTGGGCTTCTTGCAACTGTGGTTGACAGTTACACAACTATGGTCAACTGTGGTCGACATATAGGGACTGGGTTAAAAAGCCTCTGATGATATGTACCTGCATTCAAGGGTCCACATAGAATTTCTTTGTTGAGGGGAAAAAAGACAAGTATCTTTACATTTTGAATTTCAAGCATTCAGACATGTAAATTACTTCTAGGGGAAAAGAAACAAAAAATCGTCCTTCTGAAAAGTTGTATGTGCTTACACTAGTTTATCTTTGAGGTTGTGTTTTGATCTGGTTTAATATTGAGCTAGTGCATCTCTAACAAGGAAAGGCTTTAGCACAGTATATCCTTTGTACTCTCTCTGCATGTTGCAAGTGAACACAGCAGATGCGATGGACTTAAGTATTTGTGTTTTGAACATAAAAAAATATGCTATAAACCCAGTGAAAGGATAAGAAGCAATGGGCAAAATTGAAAAACAACAAATTCCATTTAAACCTAAATCAAACACCTTTTTTACTGTGATGGTGGTCAAACACTGAAACAGGTTCCCCAGAGGGGCTGTGGAGTCTTCATCCTTGGAGATATTCAAAACCCGACTGGACACAGCCTGGGCAACCTGCTGAAGGTGACCCTGCTCTGAGCAGGGAGCTGGACCAGGCGATCTCCAGAGACGCCTTCCCTGTTCAGCTGCCCCGTGATTTTGCGAAGCAGTCACAAATAATCTTACCTCAGCTTCTTCCTGCCCCAGCGGAGCAGAATATAGTTTATCCTCATATGGAGCATAGCATGCATGAAATTTGGAAGGACGAGGAGGCAGTGGAAGAAATGAACTGCTTTTCAGGAAAATCTCTAGGGTTAAACCAGTCAAGCACAGTGAAAGTAACATATGAGAGAAGTGAGCAGTGCTATGTGGAAGTGTATGTAAGTTATAAAGGCGACATCCCAAACATTTGCACACACACTATCAATGTTTGGCAATTCAGAGGCACCTTTAAATGTAATACTGTCATGCAAAGTTCAGTCACTGAGACTTGTCTTTTGGAACCAAAGACTCCAGTAAGTACTAGAAGGTATCACTGCATAAAGAGATGGACAAATCTTATGAAGTTTGATGTGGCATTCTGAAATGTTTAAAGAAAGCACTTGCACTTCTTCACAAAAGGAAAAGCATACTCTGTATCCATTACAGTTTTCATGTTCAAATACAAGAGCAGCTTGCAAGTCATTTCAAGAAATTCCTAAATAAATAATCAGTGAGGATTCTTACCACATTGCAACACAGAATGAGAGTAGAAGTGGAAACAAGAAAAAAATCCTAGACAAACCAAATCAGTGAATACTGAGAAATGTAAAAAGAAAGGCATCATCAATAAGAGCAATGCAACTGTGCCTCACTGAGGCATGACACAAGAAAATACTAAAATGGAAAGTCTTTTAAAGCCAGTGGGTCTTTAAACCCTAATACTGAAACTGAAAGGTGAAAATTTGAGGGCAGCACGAGCTCCAACTCTGAAATTGAAACTGAAAAGAGACAACCCAGAGGCAACTTTCATTCAAACCCTGATGATCAGTCTGAAAGAATACAGCCCAAGGGCAAAAACCATTCAGACCCTGGCAGTAAATTTGAAAGGAGAGAGCTTTAGGGCAGGAATTGCTCAGGCCTTAACAATGAGCAGGGATGGACAGATCTTAAGGACAGCCCCGCTCAGGACCCGGGACTGGGAAGGTAAGGAGGTAGCAGGGGACTGTGTGCATCCTACAGCCTCTGATAATGAGCCTCACTGAACCTCTGTTATATTCTAGCCATCACCAAATACTGAATTTAAATGAATGCATTGCACTGCACACTAAAGGGTCTGGAATTAGAATGAAGTAAGGGGAAAAACAGGAGAGGCAACACAGCTAGTCCAAGAATGATGCTACAGCCTTCAGTGTGCAAATCCAAGCTATCACTTTACATTAATAAAACTGACTGGTCAAAGAGCTTGCCGAATGTGAGATAATATGTAATCAAATGGCATTATCTTTTTTCAAGATATTAAAAATCTGCACTGAAACTTAACAAAAGTGACTTTCTCTGCACAGTACATAGGCTATATAACTGCATTTGTTTTGGTTTTTTACAAGTATAGTAGTCATACCCAGGCTGCCTAAGTTAGATATCCTGGTATCTAAAAGAGATGTTTCTTTCCAGTTGTTCAATCCTGACTTCATATATCAGGATCCTAAATTTCATATGTAAGGCAGTCGAGTGAGAGAAGCGCGCCGAAGGTCTCCATAGGGCAGCTCAGAACCCTGACGACAGCCAATTGCTCTGAAGACCCAGTTTAATAAAGGAGATTTTGGAGTTGTGCTGCTTGAAAGTCCTCTGTGTTCAGCCAATTAGCATCTAATGTCATAAACACCCACTGACAGCTACTGATAACCAAAGCATAAGCTCTGGAATAAACCTAAAGAACTGCAAAATGGAATTATATCTCTTTAAATGCATAATTACTTTCACTGCATGTGTCGTTCTATTACATACTGAATCAGGTTTCATTTTTTGTGTGGTTTTTTTTTTCCCCTTTCTTAAAAAATACCTTCAATTAAAAGCATGTCCACCCTTCAGAGGCCAATTGCAACTGGTTTTAAGCTATACAGGGGTTTGTCGTAATAATTCAACCATTTCAAGTGTATGCTGAGTGTGCTATTTCTTCATAGGAAGTAATAAGCTTCTAAACCTTTATTCTCATTATCCTCAAACTATTTTCAGTTTTAATTTAGAAATGGAATGACTTGAGGATTCTTCCCATGTCCACAGATTCTCTTTCTTCCTTTAATGAGGTAGCAGTTGATGCCTCTTATTGGGAATGTCTGACTGTTCTGCTTCACAGCAATTCTTATATATTCAAGAATTATGGAAGTAATCACGCTCTGTAGGAATACGTCCCACTACAGCTAGTGATACGGTTCTCAGATTTCCAATTTACATGTTTTAAATTAATGACGGTTTACTCTGCTGTATAATAAAAAGGGTAGTTATCACTGGAGCTAATTCATTACATAGTACTTTATTTCAGAGATTCACAGTCTTTCCATGTACAGGACACAAAGTAAGCAATTACAATAAGCATATATCTGTCAAGATTTAAGGAAACATTTAGAGTACCTAAACCAGTCTTTGCAACGACACTTATCACCATGTCATTCAAGACTTTTAAAGAATGTATTTGTCATCTGAAACTGATTAGAAAAAAAGTAAATTGGGAGAAAGTGAGGGAAGGAGCTTTAAGTACCAACAGTCTCATTTTTAATATAATGTGGATTTCATTCACTAGTAGAATCACAGAATCATAGAATGGTTTAGGTTGGAAGGGACCTTAAAGATCATCTAGTTCCAACCCCCCTGCCATGGGCAGCAACACCTTCCACTAGACCAGGTTGTTCAGAGCCCCGTCCAGCCTGGCCTTGAACATTTCCAGGGATGGGGCATCCACAGCTTCTCTGGGCAACCTGTTCCAGTGCCTCACCACCCTAAGAGTAAAGAATTTCTTCCTTATATCTAGTCTGAATCTATCCTCTTTTAGTTTAAAACCCCCTTTAAGTATTGAAAGGCCGCAATAAGGTCTCCCCAGAGCCTTCTCTTCTGCAGGTTGAACAACCCCAACTCTCTCAGCCTGTCTTCCAAGGTGCTCCACCCCTCTGATCATCTTCATGGCCCATAGTAGTTCCATTTATACCATTTGTTCAGCACTGCTTTCAGCATTTAAGGGAAGATCAGACTGATGTTGCCTGGTGTCCAACATAGCACTCAATAAATATCCTTGAACATACATTTTGTCACTTTTAATTGTTAGTATATGAAAAACTTGGGTATCTTTATCCTTCAGAAAAGTTAAGATCTGGCCTTTGGTCTTTGGAGTCTTACCAGGTTAGTTGTAAGCAGAACAGGCAACACAAATAACCTACGAGAGGAAGAAAATCCATCTAGAAAGGGAACTATCATCTACCTGGTGTTTTTTCCAGCTTGCAGTGCTGTTTCCGATTTAAGGGGAGGGGGACAACAGGGACTGTTTAGAAACATGGAGCTAAGCATTTGAAACAGAAAAGGTTTCTCAGCTGAAGATGGCTATAATTGCCTAGTAGATACACAGATACTACTTTAAACGACAGAACTTAAATATGGGCAAAGAAGAGACTTCCCTCAAATGTTATCTGCTTTGTTGTTTTATCATCATTTGCAATGATTAAAAATATGTAAATACTACAGCTAGGGTATAGGATGAGGTATTAGAGCTTTTAAAGGGAAACTACTACACTGAACAACTGGTAGTATACATCTAATTCGTGTGTGTATGGTCATAATGCTCGAAGAACAACACAAGTGGAGAGCATTCTCCACAGGTGAAGAATTTGTGCATTACATAACTGTCAGTCTTTCTCAAAACTGTTGGTAGCATTCACCCTTACAGTATTTAGGTCCTTAGTTGAAGTCAGCAGAGGTGGGCTCTGCTGCAGTTTGCCATGGAAGAACAAGAAAGGTTTCAATATTGTTAGGAGGCTTTTTACAGAGTGTATATGTATTTTCATATGGATTTCCTTAATTGCTTCTCTTAATTACTATTCTCAATTTAAATTAAGTTAGACACCAGAACTCACAGTGTTTTATCAGGAAAAGGAAATGAATTAATTCATTCCTGAGCGTACACATATATCTATCTTACAGCATTCTGTACTGCTGAACTCCCAGAAATACTTACGTATTAAGATAAGTTTTCATAAATATTTCTAACTATGATAATTTTTATATTTTGGGTGTAAGTTATGTGATCATCTCTTTTCCTCTTCTTAAAGGCAAATAATGAATGTGCTATACTAAGCATCATTTTGAAAGGCAGATTATACTGCAGTCTTAAAACTCTCAGTAACTAAAAAGCCACTGGTATATTATGAAAGTATTGAAAATAGCTGATTATTATGTAACAAAGGAAAAGATGTTTCCGAGTATAAGCATCTTCATGCTCTCTCTTTTATAAAAGAAGTTGATCTAATAAAAGACTTCAAAGCTTTAACATTACTGTTTGAGAAATGTTATGCTTACTGCTTTAGTCAACAAAGCAAAATAACAGAATGCTCAAATACTTACTGTGATGCAAAATATTTTCAAGAGACAGTGACTTATTTTTCAGTTCAAAGTCAGAGAAAATATAATTGAAATTGTGATTTATTGAAGTCTTTGAAGAAGTAAGAGATGTTCTAAAGTTGCACAAATGAAGTCCAGTGGCCAACACTATGCTAGATTAAACATCAATATGAAATTCTGAATCAAGGAATCTCATTAGTGGAAAACTTAATCAGGATGTTGTCTCAGACATTGAACTAGGGCTTTGGTCAAATATCAGACCCATAGTTGTGATTCTGAAATTCAGCTTGTCTAGCTAAACACATTCAACTTCACTGTTGTAGTTTAGGTCATTTTCCATTCAATCTATGAACCAGTACAAACAATTTGACATCTTAGGAAGTACAGGCTGTAGCTGGGTATTGACTATAAAACCCTTCGGGCAAAATGAAAGACTTGAAGAGAGTTATTCTGAAAATTACTTTACATGCACAATTTTATTATGCTTCTAAATTAAAGATATGCCAGCTCATTCCTATCTCATTCATGAGCCTGCCATTGTAAGCAAAAAGAAAAAATACTATTTTTTTATATTCATATGTATATTAAAACACTATGTGCATATATATGTACACATACACAGTTATTCAAATCTGTACAGAACTTCTTCCTGGATACATCTTTTTTAAATCTAAATCTAAAATTTTAAATACAACGCTGATTTAGTTCTACTGCATATGACAAGTAAATTGGGAACCAAGAGCTGTTATTTAAAGACTTAAAGGTGGTATTTTCTTTTCCTTAACTTTTTTTTTTTTACATTTAAGTAATAAATCTTGGTTAGTTATTAATGAAACCTAAGGAAAATATTTTTAAAGTAAAAAAAAAAATAAATTTCACTTCATTTAATAAGATGTGAAATCTTTCATTTGCCTTTTGTTTGCTTATGGGGGTACCTTCTCTGCAAACATCTCAGAACACATGAGACTTCAGTTAGGAAGATGTACAGTGTTGAAGTATTCACTTGAAAACATAAAATACAAAACCAAATACAATAGGACAGAAAAAAAAAAGAAAAATCCTTTTTTTTTTTTAACAGGTCATTTTTCAAATAGTGCATTCAACCCTTTAGAGTCAACACAGAAGTCCATGTAATAAAATTTCAAAACAAATATAGTGCACAACATATTGAAAAAGGTTTACCACCTTTAACAAGAACATTCTCTTCTTTCATCAAACACTTCTCTGCTGCTTTTGAGAAAATAGATCTGTACACAAAACGCTGCACTGCCTCGACAAACAAAGCAACACTCGACATGAATTCATGAATAGAAAGCAGCATTAGTGCCAATGTTCACAATGCAGCACATGCTAACATTCAGCATTAATATCTTGAATTAAAGCCTAATGAACTCATTGGGAGTGTTTCCACTGAGTGTGGTGAGCTGTGGATCAAGCCCATGGCATCCACGTCAGTGTGCTTCTCACGAGGCTTTGCATCAGGCGATGTGACCCTACCTGCATTTGAACATCACCAGCTCAGACTCAGTAATGCAAACACGAGCATGACTTTCTTCTAGCTGTAGTCACTGGAGATTTTAAAGATGTGTAACTATCCTATCTGTTTCACAGGCAGTGAGGCTAAGGCTCACAGGCTCTCCAAACTCCATCTCTCCTTGGTCTGCGTAGCGTATTCCTTCTTCCCCTGCTACAGTGTTTCCACTGTAACACTGGAAAATGAACAAATTCATCTGCAATTAAAAAATCCTCTGTTTGAGGATATGAGGAATGGCCACAGAACTACTGAAAAGCGTTTCATTATTGTGACCTTAGAGCAAAGCATGTCATGGGGTTTTCTTGTCAGCAAAAACTCCTTGGAAATCAGGATAAAAAGTCTGAAGAGACCTGTGAAATTGCTTTCCACAGATCTGCTGTACAAGTATAAATTGCACTCTTGATTAATTTTTTAATGATTAACATAAAGCATGAGGTCTTTCTGAAGGCGGTATCAAACAAGTGGGCTGACGGAGATGGCTATGAAGTATATACAGATGCTGGGATTTACCATGTGTATATAATGTGTTAAAAGGGAAGCACCAACAGAAAAAAGTAGATGAACATAAGATATCTGGAATGGACCATGTGCCTTTGCAAATTATTATAGACCTTGTGGTGAAATATCAAAACTGACACAGTAATTGCCTACATTTGTTTAAGTAAGTATTTCCCAGATCCTTGCCGGCTTAACTGACCATTAGCTTTCCTTCTGTATCTTCCTGTCTGTACTTCTAGAAATAAAATTTAGATGAAGGACACATGCTGGGACACAGTATCCCTTCTCATGCTGTAGGTTAAGTTAAATACTATAATAAAGGTGTAATAAATTAAGTAAGATTTTCAGAAATGTATTGCTTTATGCTGTATCAGCTAGTCCTATTTAAAACATAAAGCAAAAAGACATCAATCTGCCACTGGAGGAAGATAAAGGGAGCCGCTGGTAGGTTAGCTGGTAGGCTTTCTAAAAGCCAGTCCACTTATATTTGGTATCCGAATTTGGTTTTTGGAACCTAGCTATACATTCTCCCCAAATATCCTTACATCTTCCAGAATACTAATTTTCTTTGACAAAGGAATACCAAGTAAAATCAATTAAAAAATACATGCCTCTCAATGCCTCCAACAATTTATATAATTTACCTTAATGTTACCACGTGATTTATAACAAATGGATACTACGCCCTTGTTTGCCATCCTTTCCTCATCCCAATAATTCGCAAAGTGTGGCGCCATGTCCCATGGACTACCTAGAGACTTGGGTGATGGATCCCAATGCTGAAGCCACAGCTCAGAAACCACCTACCTCACACGAGAGTATATGCAAAGAAGCCTTCTGTCACTCCTCAGGTCTCTTGCCTTATCCCACAGTTCCCTGACAGCGTCTTCATTAAAGACTATCACCACCCACTTTCCTTCCCTGCCCAAGTTCCTCCTTCCCTCACCCCAACATTTCAGTACGCACACGCAGATTACAGAAGATTGATTCAAGGGTAGGGCTGTTAGAATTTTCCCTTCTTCTTCCATGAAAGATAATGTCAGTTATTTCTGAGCAGATGTCCAAGGGGAATGTTGTCACACTGCTGCAAAGACAGACTAGAGCACCCAAATCAAATAGTATGACTCAGTGCGCGTACCTCATCTTTAAAGAGTCATTTGTTGCTGTTACTCCTCTTGAGCATCCTTCTCCTTAATCCAAAACTGGAAGTGTTTTATTTACAGTCCAATTGAGCTACTGTGGAATCGGTGCATAGTGAATGGACCCAGCACCTCACAAAAATAAGGTAGCATCCAGCAGGATGTGGGGGGGGGTTATGCCAGTTTAACTTCTGACAGTGTTTCCATTGACTTAGAATATTTTTTTTTAGTATTCAGCAATGGCAGAGAGAGTGCTAAAGTAGAGTGTTTGCAAATTCAATGAAAAAAACTAAGGAACACTCATCTTCTCTTGAAACATTCTTGTGTGTGTGGAAATGAAGATTTGCATGCATTCATATTCAATAGAAATGACTGGGCAGACGATAATATCTCTACATGAATTTTAAAGCTTTCGGACACCCACATTTCTAACTGTTTTAGTCCAACTGCTTTGGAGATAATGCACTATGTTTAACTCTTACTAGAACACTTGCTTCGTAACGCTCAATCTTGGCATTAGAAAATTAATTAAAATATATTAAATTCATAATACTGCATCATTCTGTGTAATGCAACATTTAGCGCTGAAGAGCAGCTATTGAATGACACTTCTGGTGAACGGAGCCAGAATGTCTGGTCATTAGACGATAGCAGCAATATTTTAGGTAGTAAACAGATGTCAAATGAATTCATCAATACAAATAAAAATCTGCTTAACAGGATCTAAACCCCATCTTTTAAAGCATCAGTAATTTGATTACGCTTTCCATACACAAAGAACAAACTTACAGTTTTTACTTGGAATGACCTTTGTTTTAGAATGCTACAACAACAAAGGAAGGGAGGGAGGAAAACAAACATTCAGGAAAGTCTCCAAAGCCAACACAGTTCCTCCTTCCCTTGTGATGGTTTGCAGAACCTTCCCATAACACATTGGCCACCATATTCTGGACCAGCAGTACACAGAAAACAATTGCTACGATGACACCCAGTACAAACACACACAACCCATTTCCCTATTGATAGTGTTCATAAATGAGAAGACTGGATGGAATGAAGTAGAATGTATCAATACCTGAAGAAACATAATGTAATTAGACTTTTCTGTCGCCTTCTCTATGCTGTGTTTTTTCCCCTCTCATCCTTCCTATTTAAATAATCTGTTTCCAGAAATGAAAATAAAATGAAGGTTCGTGGGCTTGTTTGAATCTGCATCAGTTTGTTGTACAGTTCCAGGTGCTTTGCTTTATCTTTGGCTCTCAGTAATAATCAGGGAAAACTGAGCCCTGAATTTGGAAGCCAAATTTTCTACAAAGAGTACAGAGTTCTGGATTACACAGAGAAACAGAATTCAACAGAATTAAGCTGAAATAGTCTGAAATAAGAATGAGCTGAAATAGAATTAGTCTGAAATACCACATACACTTCCCTTGTACTTCCGTTGTAAAAAAAAGTCATCTAATCTTTTTGTCTTCTCACAGTCATTCTCCTAACATATTTTCCAATCTGTTTGGGCTTTTGAGTATGGTGATGTCTCTCCTCAACATGCTTTCAGATGCAGACTCTTACAAAGGAACACATTTAACATCTCTGCATCAATTAAATCTTCTATAAATGTTGGAAAAGACCCACTACTCATACAATTTTTTCCAGATTATCCTACAGACATTCTTTTCCATACAGTATATATGATGCAGTTTTTAGGGCCACACAAAGCTTTGGGATTCTTTGTTAAACACACTTCCTCTTCAGCCATCTCCCATCACCCAGTTCTTCACTATTTTCTACAACAAATCAGAAGGAATAGTGACTGAAAAATACCTGTTGGTAGCAAATGTTTGTTCAGAAAAAAAAGGTTTTTGCAGGAAAAAGTTGTAATTTGCTTAACTGAGATCCTAAAAAAATAAAATTTGAAAGTTTATTTTTTAATTATTTTTTTCAACATTGTATTCTAAAAATTTAATTAAAACCAAAACCAGTCTGTCTTGACTGACTTGAGACATATGAATTTTTAGGTTTAGATCACTAGTGACTATTCAAAGTGCACCCTTTTATATATAAAAGGGTAAGAATGTAGTTTTGCTATTTCAGATTTGTGGAGGAATGGGGGAAGATTTCCCTTTATTCTCTACTAATTATTTTATTTCCTGTTAGTCTTTTCATGGCTACCTAGAGGTGGCAACTTGGGAACAGGTAAATCGCTGCATCCCAATGAAGGGGGACCAAATATTACCTCACCATCTTGGCCGGCTCTTTGAGGTGATTTGTACTCTTTGAGGAAAAATATCTACACAGTGACCAATTTTGCCTTATTCTTTCACAGAACCTGGGAGGGCTTTTCCCTTGACTCCCCAATGCTGTCAATGTGACTAGTCAGAAACTTGCCCAGAGAAAATGATACAGATCTTTTTTTTTTTTTTTTTCTTCTTTTTCGTCTGCTCTCTGGATTCACTTGGTATTCTCTTGCTATATAATAGGCTGACCTACTTCTTTCCATTTAACATACTTTTAATAGTTTCATCATGTATAGTCAAATAATTCTTGATGTCAAGTCTATCAGTGTTGCTTTTCATCAATGTAAAATTCTCTTTGGCTCTTCTATAATTATACTTCTTCTGTCTTCTTCTTGTCTACAAGTCTTCAGACTATTTAAACATCACCTGCATGATCCAGTTCATAATTTATATTTGCTTTAATATTTTTAAGCAAGATGATGTATACTTTATCAGTTTGAACTTCCCGGTGTAGTTAGTGTTTATCACGTAATTCTGAACAAATTCCCACTGCGTAAGGGGGACAGACTGTCACTAAAAGGGGATGCTTCTAGCTGGAGTTTTCCAGTTACGACAATGACACTTTACAACAGAGTGTAGGCAGGCTGGCAAGGGACGAGGTGATCTGCAAGAGGCTAATTTGTTAGAGGACAGAGCTGCAGTTTTTCACATCTTTCCTTATTAGCCCTAAAGTGGATGGAGCAGGAATTGCAGATAAACTGAATCAAACAGGGTGAGAACACAGAGACTTTAAGGTTCAGGATGGAGTGCTTGGATCCGCTGCTGGCTGTTTCATTATTTTCTGTTTAGCAGATGCGGTCCTGGCAGCAGAACTGAGGACTCCTTCTCAGTGATTCAATTATTAGCAGCAATGAGGGATCCTCTAGCATGTGCTCTGTCTCCGTCCAGCAGCGAGCATCTAATCCCTTTCTGTGCAACCAGGGAGCGCTCACCGTGCCACACCAACGTACCTGTGCATTTGCATCCCCCCCAGCTCCTCACGAAACTGAACCCATGGGAAACAATTGGGGCACAGCTCTAACCACGGAGATATTCCAGTAATGAAACTCACCCTCTTGCATTTTAACAGAATGAGTGTTATACTTTTATTTAAAAAACACACTGTCTAAAGAAGTGGTTCAGTGAGATGCATTGTGAATGACCAGGTCAAAATCTGGCGCTCCCGGTGGGATAGAGGGCTTGTCCCTGTCATCATTGTTTGCCTTTGGCATGCTCTAGGCATCTACATGCTGAACATACAGATTTTAATGGGCTTCTTGCTGGTGCCTAACTCTCCTACTCTGCACAGTGAACCTAAGTGCTAGAAAAGGTTTCTAGATCCTATGCTGGTAGTTGAAAGTGATATATGATACCTTTAATAAACTAATTAATTAGTCCATTCTTCCATAGATTCACATCCCAGTGTTGATAACATACACCATGCTAGGAAAAATAATATAATAAAAAGAGGCCCAGTGTGCTACTTCGTCATACTCATAGCCTGGACTTTCTCTGCAGTAATTATCCTCTGAATTTTCAAATCAATTTTTAATTTTCACCTATACTTTCACTAAAAGGAAATACTTCAAAAGTAGCAGCCACGCTATGGTCTCCTATTTTTTATTCCTGTTGATTTCTGACATGACCATGATGGGAGGGTGAAGGACGTGTTGACTAAACTAGCCATTCGCGTTTTAGCAACTGTGTCTGCGGCCAGCATCTGGCACTCCGGTACTGACTGAGGCTTGCGCAGCTTCTCGTATTCCCAGAAGCCCTTTGAATGCTAAGAGCCGATGCTTTGACACATTCTCTTCCTCCTGCAGCTGGGCCCGGCCTTGCCGACATTTGCAAAACGGACAAAGTGCCCGCAGTTTTCACATGCTCCCGGTGCATCCTAATTACTACAGTTGCTCTGCATGCCTCTTGTTGACATGTCGACGTCGGCCTTAACTATTCAGAGCCCGTGGCTCATGCACCATGATTTAAAATATTGCCTGGCCCACACGGGCGACGCTCCGCTGCTGCGCACAGGAGGGCCCTGCACGGGTGTGTGGAGAAATCCCTCCCCGGCCCCGGCAGTGATGCAGTGGCCCTGTAGCTGACGCTGTGAAGCGGGAAATCCAATTACACCTAACTTAGCGTGCATAACTAAAAATGTTATTATTGGTCATAAAATTATCCAGCCCTTTTAGAAATCAAATCTATGAACTATGTGAGTGTACTCCTCGGGCTGACTTCACGCTGTGTGAGGAACTGCTCCCTTTAATTTGTTTTAACTTCGCCCGCATTACGCAGGCCTCATTTCCGTGTGAGAGAAGGCCGAGGGAAAGTCGGTAATTTTCACCGTAAAGCGTCTGGGAATTTGAGCTTAGGCAAACTTCTGCCACTTCCACGACTGCGCAGAGCTTTCACAGACGCTATATGGCATTTCCCATGTCAAAGCGCCACAACAACAATACCTGTTTTCCAAATACGTCCTAAAATGAAATGTCACCCCTTTGATGAACAGCTTCTGTAGCAAAACAGCGTGCGTGTGACCAAATGGCAACACATCGTTTACACAAAAAATGAGCATAAGAAAACAGAATAACGCTGAACAGCAAAATTTCATGTTATTAAAAAAAAACAACCATTAGAGCCAATAGCAAAGCACATTATCTTTTAAAACCTTGAGCATATACAGATTCATCATCTTGACAAACGAGGTAGACGAGAGTTAACAAAGATCATCGCTATTTACTGTGCTGTGAATTCCTCTCATAAAACTTCAGTTCCAAGGGGAAAACTCACCCACAGCCCCACAGCGGACAGGCTGCAGACCACGGACGTTTCAGGGGCAGGGCAGGCGGACTCTGCCCAAAGCTCTGGGGTATCTTCTTCCTCTGGCTGGAGGGATATTTTGTGTCCACTAAAATAAATTCTTTCCCCCCAAATACAGCACCTTGGCAATATAAACCCTGACATGACTTAGTTTGGTTTTCCCAGAAATATCCCCTGAACATTAACTTCCATAAATGTATTTCAGGACGCAAGTCCTTGAGGATGCCTGCACAAACTACTTTATTTGTATTTGAAAAGTGGGAAAAAATGTTATATTTGTGAATTTCCCCATGCTGCTAGTAAACTAGACAAGCTTAATGGTGCAGTAAAAAACATATTAATCAAAAGTTCAAGTCAGATTTCTATACACTGGTAGCAGAGGTTACAAATAACACAAACAAAATCCCAGTTGAGATTGAGTGCTCGCAAACTGACTGCTTCCTTAGCTGCTCAGCCTCCCTTACTGAGGACAATAAGACACCTCTCAGAAATCACAGGTGACTGTCACAGTTCAAAGTCTTCTGAATTTTACTCACAATTCTGAAAAAAAAAACCCATCAGCTTTCCCTGTGCACTCATACATACATACATTTGAAATTACTGTTTGGGATACAAATGCATTGGGTTTGGCCATCTCGGGTACTTAAAGATCATTTTCTCCCCTCCTTGGTTCACACCTCATCTAGTACAGGCTCTGCAAATTGCCCAAATGTTGTGAATTGCTGTTCCAAAAGATAGGCACCTTATCTGTTACGAAAAGCTGTTACCTTTTTTCCTTAGTCAGCCACGAACATTAAATATCATACAAGAAATCTGCTTATTCTGAAAGCTCATGGATTTTATCACCTTGGCAACAAAGTGATCTGTTCAAACTGCTTTTTGCTGCCAGTTTAAGAGGTTTCTGTGTCACAGAAAAAGCCACGAAGAGCAGATGAATAGGTAACTGACCCCTTCCCTTACGCTTGCACCAGTTTTGGCAGAGGGGACAATGGGCATACTGTGAAAATGAGGTGCCTGGTTGCTCAGAACCAGTGGTAGTTAATACATGAACTGGATTAAAAATAGATTTTCAGTTTTGTGACAATCAGTAATAAAATGCCAGTTGGGAGTGGAACTTTAATTTCAATATATCAATGGAATATTTTTTAATCTAGAGAAGAAAAAGAAACAAATATTTGAACAAAATAAAATGTTTATTTTTTCACATCAATCTTCAGATTTTCATTAACAAATAAGCATCCAAATATTGTCATCAAAGCTTATTACAAATTTAAGAAAAAAATCAAATAACTTCATATGGAAGCTCCTGATGCTTTCCATTTTTCTCAGATGATTGTGGTGTTTGGTTGATTGTTTCCAAATGAGAAAAAAAAAAAAGTAGTGACAGTGACACATACCTCTAATGTTTCAGTGCTGTCATATCGGTGTGTGTCACTGGGAGGTGAAAAGCCTCCCACCCCAGCCCGAGGATGAGATGGAGCCCGTTTCCCACACACCAGAGCCCCTGTCCCTGCCCAGACAAAGCCTCCCGTCACTCAAGAGCACGCTTCCAGGAAACTTCTCCTGCTCAAAAGGCAAGGGACGTGCAGCATGGTCTTTAAAATGTTGAAGGCAGCAGGCTCTACTGAAAAATACGACCGAAGCTTGATCTTTCCCTGAAAAACAACCACACACAAATGGCACGGTGGGGTTCCGTATTAATCATTGCGCAGTGGCTTTTGTACCGAGCACAACAGGTTGGCAGATATTTTTGTCGGTTTTCTGTCGACCCTGCAAATTTGGTATGAAATATGAAAATCAAACAAGGCTCTCTCCTAAATACGATCATGATTAATAAAAGAGTTGGAGGGGAAAAGCGCCCTGAGTTACAGCTCAGGAGCCTCATCGTGGGCTGCAGTAATAGAGCTAATTCATCGAAGTGGGCACAGTGAGTGAACCCTGTGGACATCTTTCGGAGCGGTGCACCAGCCAGAAATTAATATAATTCACCAGCTTCACACGGCATTGGTTGCACTTTCAGCTAGTCTCCAGAAAAAAATATAAATGGGAACATGATTTTCTGACTATTTTATGCTGTTGAACATGAACTATGTTTGACTGAAACAAACAGCTTCTTTAAAATTAGTTTATGACGTATTTATCAGATATTCAGTATTTTTAAGGTTTTGAAAGTAAGAAAGAAAAAAATTATAAAAAAGAACTTTTCAGGTTTACAAGACATAAATCACAAAAGTGAAGAGATGTTTAAGGCTAAGGAGTAGGGGTTTTGAATGTTTTAGATAGAAATACATTCCAAAAGTACTATTCTATGCCATAAGATAAAGATTAGGTGTAATTATCATTCCCCTTCTTAAAGATACTCATCCAGGACTTCACATAAGTTTAACAAAATTGCAGTTAAGGTTGTTTAAGTGTACGTTCAGTTTAAGATTGTGTACGAAATTGCTCAGAACATTGCATACGCATTTTCTGAAGTCAAAACTGCAATCACTGCTGGTTTTCAACACATGCAACACACGCTTTGTCTGCTCTGTAGGCAGGGTCTGGGTTTTCTCTTCCCCACACCATCAATATTTATGAGAAAATGCCAGTAAATTTGACTAAGAGGGATATCTTTTAGTTTTTCTTGCCCTGAATATACAAAGGAACGAGAATAAGTCACCACCTGAGATTTAAATGTGACTGAAACACTTGTCTCCTATAGGACATCACATGGAGACCTAATTAATCACTTAGTCATTGAGCTGCATTAAACTGCTTTCCATCAGCTCCCCCTCCTGTCTGGTTTTTTTTTACCATTTCTTTTCCGACAGCTTCTACGTTCTCATACCCTCCTTTTTAACATTATTTTTAGGTCTTTTTCCATCTCCCGCTGCCCTTGCCAGTCGGAAGCCGTTACGGGAGCCTACCTTTGCTCACAGCTCAGCTTTCTTGCCCAGATTGTAGCTGTAACCTGGCACCCTGCAAGAATTGATTGGTCACTCAGATCAAAACATTAAATATTTAAAGTGGCACCACACCATTCATAAAGTGAAACGTGAAGTGTTTGTTTACTCTCTGCTAATTATTTTAGTCCAAGCAGGCAGACTCAACTGTCTACATTATTAATTAAACCTCTAAAAATGAGCTAAGGACATGAAATCTTCCTCTCTGCTGGTAACAGTGCTAAAGAGTAAGCCGTAACTCTCATTAGCCATACGATAACATGAAAACCTTTTTCACCAAATTGTGCCAATTTACAGCTAAACAAATCATATCAGTCCATATTTCCTGGTTTGGATAGAAGCTTACCAGTCCTGAAACCTCAGATGTTAACCATCTTTAGGAGGTATAACTAGTGTTAGTAATCTACTGTTGTTTGAGGCTATCTGTGGACTCAAGTAGCAAAGACGCATGGTTTCTAAAAGAGCGTTCTTCAAAACACATTAGTTTGAAGGTTATCTTAAAGGAAAATGGAAGGTTTCCCCACAGGTCATGCAATAGCAATATATGATAATCCACATGCAACTACCAGCGGTCTATCTCTTTACAACTATATTTACAGTTGTTATAAGAACATTATATAAATACTCATCACTGGGCTTTGTGATCAGGAACACTGTACAGTGATGGAAATCACAACAACAATTCACACTCATGCTGAAAAGAACTGTGCAAAAAACCCTAAGAGTTACACGTTTTGATAGTTTCATTGCACAACCGGAAGCAATGCAAGACTCCCGAGCTGGGATTTTCAACGAAGACCTGAAAGTCTCTTCCATTCTGTCAAAAGTTTCACACAGTGGTCAAGTGCTGATTTGCAGTTTAGGACCAGAAACACTCAAAATTCTCATTTTTGTTAGACACAGGGGGACAGATCCAAAGGGAATGGAAAAGACTAGTTATAGCATGCAAAGAGATGGGATAGATGTAAGCGCACACGTCTGTGAACTGCAACTTTTGAGTGTTGCAGAATATAAAGCCTACCACTCTGCTGTGTGTCTCCACAGGACTCTGGAGCCTAATTATAGAGCTGTATGAAAAAGTTCTGCTTGTCAGCAGAACCGGCAGGGGGAAAAAAAATATCCACATTTTTGCACATTCACAGAAGAATAAAATATTTAGGCAGAAAATCATCATTGCTGCAGATGGACACTTACAGAACAAAAATGGGTAATTTTTGTGCAGCTCTGCTTGTCGCTAGCAAAGCCAGAATGCATTTGATAGCAGATTTAAAATCCAGCCTAGAATTCCTCAGTCACTCTGTGGCAAAATATGCTTCATCAGGTAGTAGGGGTTGAGGGCTGCAGGTAAATTCAAGGTGGGGGAACCACTCTAATATGAGCAGGCAGGACTCCACCAAATTCCATGTTGCTGCACCTGCTTATACCAGCACGGAATTTGGCTCTGGATGGTTTTGAGTCCTTCTGAGTAAGGACTAGCCACAAAAGCCTGATCACAATTACAAGGGAAAATGCGAGGATATGTCCATGTCATGGCAATGACGAAAGAGAACTGTAAAAAGCACCAGAAATATGAACAAACTGTTAAAGAAAACAGCAGTCAGCAGTTGCTAGTGGCCAATGGACTCCAACGGCCTGTTTTCGTTATATTTAAGGACACACTCTTCAAATGCATGCTTTGAGAAGAAACAAGGAGAAAAAGAAGAAGAAAGGAGAAAAAGAAGAAGAAAGAAGGAGAAAAAGAAGAAGAAAGAAGAAAAAGGTGAGAAGAAATATGCCTATAAAAGAGCTACTCTATACCCAGAACACGTCATAAGGATCACTAAGGTATTTTTAGGAGAAATGTAACTTGACAGGATGGTAGCCGCAGTACCTCTGATTCCCAGTGGTGTTCAGGTGACAGCCTCTACCCAGTATATCAAAAAACCTCAATAACCCAGATCAGCGCTCTGTGTCTGTGTTGTGTGACCCTCCATATTCCCAGTAGAGGGACTGCCCATTTGCAGGTGCAGGTCTGTGACACAGAAGAGGAATAATTTATGTGGACTCTCCCCTCACTTAGTATTGAGCAGAGAAAGGGGGATCCATCACTGCACGGTCCCCACCATCTCTGTACTACCCAGCCTGTGTTTACAGCCTCTCAGTGGAAAGCCCGGCTCTGAAACTCAAGCTGCAGTGACCTGTGCTTTCAGCTTTGGATAAGTGTTTTTCTCTTAAGCTTGGTAAATGCGGTGTGAATTTTATGTGAAAGTGCTTTTTTCTTATTTCTTTTTTCTTTCTTTTCCCTCGGCATCATCTAATTTGGCAGTCCGTGGAGTGCTAGAGAGTCTCTTTAATGTATCTCAAGCCACAAGGACTCTGACTTTACTGCATTAACAAAATACATTTATTTGCTGCCTTTATACGTGGCAATGGGAGTGATGAAGGGTTGTGTTCTCAACACTTCCCTCATCCCCTTCTTCTTTGTCTGACACTGGCAATAAAATCCAAATTACAGAACAGGCAAATCAAGCATACAAATTAAGAAAACTAATTTCATGCCAGCCAACATGTGGGAAAATCTCAGGTGATGAGGAAATCAAAGGAAAACAGCAATAAAATAGACTGCATTAGAGGAAAAAAATATATAACTAAAGTCACAAAATCCAATCCTATTTTTTATACACCAGTAACTAGTAAATTCAAAATAAAAATTAGTAGAAAGCAATAAAAATCTCCTGTGATAGGACCTTCTGCCCATAGTCTGCCAAAGTTTCTATTGACTGAACTGTTGGGCTGTTTTCTTGAAAAAGGAAAAAAGATTTCTTCCTATGTCTCTGAGGTGTCTTAAGATCTGTCATATGGCATAAAGACGTAAAATAACTCTATGTCCAGTGTGCTCAATCCTGGAAGTTAGATTTGTTTGGTTTAATTTTTATTTTCAAGTTAGTGGATGGAGTTCTTCTCAGCCACTTCAGAGAACAAGATTAGGCTCAATAAAAGGCAAACCTCTGTATTTGCTTTGCTCTATTATCTCATCACAATACTATAATAAAACCAGAAATAATAACAGAAAGACCTAAATCACTGCCTTGCCTTATAGCTGTTTACAGTCTGTTTCTTCCACTGACAAAGTATTCCAGATCTTATTATACCACCTACAGGTAGTTTTTAGAGAAATACTTGGGATCCCCTAAGCTGCTTAGTTACATTAGTAGGTTGCAAAAACCAGGCGTGTCCACTACGGTTTTTGAAGGGTTTTCTCATAACCCACATTCTTTTGGCTTTAAACCAGTCCCCACAAAACAGCCTGCTATCTTTTCTGAGATCTTAGGTAACACATGAAACTAGCACGCACTATTGAAGTAGACAATATTTTCAGTAAATATTAAAATTGTTCAACTGATCAAACTGTCTTATATGCCAGCTTTTATTTGATACAGAACACCACTTATGAAGTCATGTCATCGTTTTCTGTTGAAGCAAAATAACCAAAAACTATGATACATCTCTTTTTCTCTCATACTTGCTTCTTGTTTACAGATCCTAATCATGCACACATTTTTTATAATTTCAACATATTTTTGTGAGCTTTGAATGAAATCCTTAGCAAATTCCTTTACATTACTTTATTAATTGCCTTGACAACTAAAGTCATGCTCTTTCAAAAGAACTATTTTGCAAAGCTTGACAGAAAAGAAATCTTGATAGTAACTTATGGATATTTACTGAAAACTTACAGGCATAAAAGAAATTTTGAACAAGTAACTTCTGGTGGTAAATGACCTTTTAGGGGTCTAATCTTTAGTACTCCCATACACTTAATGCTTCTCAACTTGCTCAACCTTTCTTATTTATTTTCTAGAAAAGGGCTTTGCTCTTTGCAGGGCTTGATCAACCAGTCTGTCTTGCTTCTACTTTGCAGAAAATATGCAAGAATTTAATCCAAATTCAACTGAATTATGCTGCTTTGATGCTGCGTATTTTCTCCTGTTGTTGATTAATGTGCCCCTTGTGCAAACATCCTCCTCCTACCTGATGCCTTCAGTAATGTCTCAATTCGTTGCTGATGACATTCAAATTTCCTCCAGAGATGCCTTGTGAAGTCACAAACAGAGGATTATGCCCATCAGTGAATGACTCAGGCACAAAGTGATTGATAAGGCAAATAAATACTTAGGTGTTAGCAATCAGTCAGTTGTGATATACAAGGGGGAAAACAAGACTGCAGACATTCCAGCTATATATCATGTTTTCTAAATTATCTCTTTGTGTGCCGGTGGTCCTCTTAATAAATTATCCTCCCTCATTATCTGATCTGTTCTACGTTTTCAATTATGCCTCTTCTCAAAACCATGTAACAGTCAGTCTTTCTCAGCCTGAAGCTATTTCAATGGCCAACCTGCATCTGCTAAGTCCAGACAGAGGAAATACTACACAACTGGTTTTGAGTTGAGAAGCTGTGCACACATACATCAAAGAGATGTTATGGCATCAGAGAAGTCATGGCTTTATTCCCAGATTTCCTGAGCTGAGTTTTATGTAAGCAATAATACATGACACTGCATATGTTACAGGGGAGTAAGAACATTTTGAGCATCTTCCATAGCATGAGACTGAGAAATCAAGAACTTGTATCACCTCAGATGCGCACAAGTCAAAACCCAAAAACTAAGGTCATGGCACGGGAGTGAGTAGATTATTTGGTTTCTTTAACTCGTGATTTTTGGATGGACAAAAACAAATAAAAAGTTTTACTAAGGAGAACTTATCTTCTCATAGAATCTCACGTGAATGTCCATATACTTGTTTTTGATAAGATTTGATCTGCATGAAATTTTGGAAAGCTGAAGAATGAATTCATTTAGAAAAGAGGTCTAAAGAGTACGTATAGCAGAAGTAACAGTGAACTGCTGGTAAAGTCTTCAAACAAATTTGCAAGACATTTTACAGCATGTATGTGTGTTCATTACACATGTCACAGCGTCACAGATCATATCTTGGGGTTTTTTTATGGTGTGAGAGGTGATCTTGAAGAAATCTGTACATGATCATGGTAGCATGGCTGTGAAATGCAGATGCCTTCCCTTAGATGTAAGCTTTTCAAAGGTCACAAATAACAGCAAAAAGGGAAGAGCTCTTGAGTTAAGCCATACGTTCTTTGATTCAGGGACCATTTTGTCTTTAAAGCTCCTAGCACAATGCAATCTTGATTTATGATTATAGTGCCAAGTTGCTACGACAATGATCATAATGATAAGGTTTATAAGAGTCAGAGGACTTTGCTAATAGAACAACAAATCTTCTATGGCAATCAGACTTCTAATCTAAATACTATTTAGTATGGACTTGTGATGTGAATTAGATAGTTGGGGCAACCGCATTTTAAAGTGGCATCTGCATTTTTGTAAATATATGTAAATAGATCATAGAATCACAGAAGGGTTTGGGTTGGAAGGGACCTTTAAAGGTCATCTAGTCCAACCCCCCTGCAATGAGTAGGGACATTTTCAACTAGATCAGGTTGCTCAGAGCCCCGTCCAACCTGACCTTGAATGTTTCCAGGAATGGGGCATCTACCACCTCTCTGGGCAACCCGTGCCAGAGTATCACCACCCTCAGTGCAAAAAATTTCTTCGTTATATCCAGTCTAAATCTTCCCTCTTTTATTTTAAGCCATTACCCCTAACAACAGGCCCTGATAAAAATTTGTCTCCATCTTTCCTATAAACCCCCTTTAAGTACTGAAGGACCACAGTAAAGTCTCCCCGGATGTACCTACACATTTTGCCGTAATAGAAAAACCTACAATTTATATATGCAATTGGTGAAAGCTACATCAAAGTAACTTAAATAGTAGGTACAGAACTATATTTCATTTTTTTTCAGCTTTGAAAGTGTGTACGTGCAACTTTACATACAAAGTTCACTATCATTAATTTGGTCCAGAAAGTGGACTGTATAATATTCCAGGCAGTGAATGTTCATGGAAAAGAAATTAGTAAGCATAAGAAAACAAATGGAATGGAACTGTAATTTGTCTCTAAGTCCAGAACTTCAAATGCTTGTTTGGAATACAACCACGTTTTTGCGTGCTAGGCATACTGAAATTCCTATACAGGAACAAGACAGCTCATGAAATTTTCAGTATTTTCTATTCCATCCTTTTCAGAATCTGTCCATCTTGTCCCCCGTCCAAGCCGTCACAAGCATAAATGTAAAGATAAATGAATAATCCCAATTACATCACACTAATATGAACATGACATAGCTGAATGACTCTGCCAGACCAACAGTGCTGAACGTCACAAAAGCATTCCAGCATGTCCAGAATCATTTTTTTGAGTGACTATAATACTTAATTTTTGTAAAATGTTCTCTGTGAGAACCATCTCAGCAGAAGAGGTAAAATATGTACTGTGACTTTTTTGACTCATTTTCATGTGGTTTTGTTCATTACAGTGCAGGTCTATGTATGCGGAGACCTGCAAAGAGAACTGAGAGTAGGTAGCATATGAAAGTCTGTGGAGTAAGCTAATGGGGGTAACTGCTCATCTTTCAGAAAAGATAATGCACGTGTGCTTAAACAGGTAATAATTAATCACTTTTTCCAACAGTAAATTTCTGTTAAGCTCCTTCCCTATTACCACTTAGTTTTGAGAGCAGATTTTGGGGGAGATTATTGCAACAAACACGTCTTCTGGCTATGTCTTTTTATGGCTAAGCAAGAATTACAACTTTTCAAGTTTAGTGTCTGAATGCCTTCTCAAAATAATATTAAGAGGAGGTTAAGCCATTAGATAAGCTTCTTCTGATACTATGACCACAAAGTCTTTTTCATTTACCTGCTCGTCTGTGTAGCTACTACTCTTGGTTGAATGTATTGCTACAGCAGGTTCATTACAACATATAGCAGGAATGTTACAGCCACGAGGCAATGTTCCTCACATACTTAATGAAAACTATAAAACCAATAAAAATAAGATGGGGTTCATGAATTCTTGCAAAGTGATGCTATTTGGTAAGGGAAGACACTGAAAATACTGAGCTGATGCTATGTCTACATCAATTACAAAGTTGTACATTTAGGTTTGATCAAAATGATTTGCAGGCTAGGTGTCTCATTGGATATATAGTAAATCTTAAACTTCTGGCTATTAAAAACTGAGCGTTTCTCCCTCTCAAGGAGACTGAAGCCACACGCCCTTTATGTTGAACGGAAAGTTGTCATCCTTTACCCCTCTCAGTAACTGTGATGAACTACCTTCAATGCTGTCTGCTTTTAGTTCCAGCAGCAGAAGGTTCTCCAAAGATACCATCACGTTTTAACACCATTTACAATAAAACCTTTAAGAGCATACCGAAAAAGGAAACTCCCAAAAGAGGCATCTGATGGATGGAAAGAGTTTGATGCATTTTCTATTTCTAGGTATGGGAATGGAGAAGAGTTATCAATTTTTCCCGAGACTGACATGTAAGTTTGGTCCCGAAGGAGATGTAAAGAGGTGAACTATGGTGTTAGTAACTACTACATGACAGCATGAATTACTCTGTCATTCTGACATAACCTCATGGCTCTGTGAGCTTAGGAGCTAGTCTGAGTGGATGACTACACAGAGTAAGTACTGGCATGTGTGATCAAGAACATCAGCTGGTTACCGTGGATGGTAATTCTAATGTTTTGTTACATTCACAGCATACAGAATCTGACATCATATTCCCTTGTTATACATCCACTTGCAACACCTAAAACTTGATTTGTGGTCTTTATGAAGTACAGTGAGAAATCATCCTGAACTTCCTTTTAGAAAGCAGCATATAAGCAAGGATCAAATTTGCTTATGATTCATACACTTTGGGATATTTTCAGAAACCAGCCAAGAAATTAATTATAAAAACAGATTACATTTCCTTCCACTAACCAGAAAATGTTATTGTTGCTTCCATTCCAGCTTGTAAAGACATAGAATCACTACTCTAATATATAGTATATGTGTTTGTGTAAACACAGATATATGTACATACACACGTATTACGAGGTCTTGAAACCCTAAATTTAAGTAAAATCATAATGTATTTATCTTACCAAGTTTTAACAAATTCTTAATTTTTTAAACAGCACCAGCCCCTGATGTAGTGTTACTAATCGGAATTGCTCAGACAATAAAATTCTGTAGAGACTCCATCACTTCCAGACAGAGTATTTTTCCCTTGTAAAGTGCTAAGAAGTTGACAATACAGGGTGTAACAGACACTGAAAAAAGCATCAGAGAAGCTATGCACAGAAGCAGGAAAATAAATTATACCTACCAACGTAATATTAACAAGCAAATGTCTATTTGACATTGATTCTCAGGAATTAAGAATGCAGTATAAACTGTGGCGGATTTCAGTTTAGTATTTTAGAGTTAGAGAAATTGTTCTGAGGTGGTTCTGAAACTGAGAGAAAGTGCAACGCAGAAGCGGTGAGCAGGAGCATATGGAGGGAGCAGACCAACAGTGGCAAATTACGCAGTGAATTCAGAGAACTAAAATCTGTGTTGCAGGCTACATGCAGAAAGACAAAATCATTCAGAAGAATAATTTTTTTCAGTGCCACTAAACCAATCACCTCAGATGGCTCAATGCCAGCCCCTTGGCATGTGTATCCTTAACATACAGTTTCCAATGCCTTTAGTGAAGACTTGCATTAATTACTTAAAATAAATATTCCTATCTTTAACCTAATCAGAAAACTTTCAGTGTGCTGAATCTCTTCAGTGGAACAGATTTTTCTGTATTGCTAGGAAATCAGGTTCATTTTTTTTAACGTCAGCTTTATAACAAGAAAGAAAACTGGATATCAGACTGTCACTTAAAGCATCATACTTTTAACCTCCCCTCCTTTCATTCAGAGCTCTTTACCTTTACTGACACCCTCTGGTCCCTATCTCTGAGTCAGGTTTGAATTCATTCCAGCACTCCTTCCAAAATTTACTTTCCAAATCAATATTTTGTGGAGCACAGAACCGGACATTTTCTGAAACCCCCATAAATCATATCACTGATTCCCCAATAGTTTACCATGTCAGCAACTTATTCAGGGGACTCAAGCAAATTTGCCAGTCATGACCTTCCTGTATTGAATCTGTGTTGACAGTCCTCTAAGTTATGCATTTCTTAAAGTTGCCCTTTATTACTTCCTAACAGCAGAGTTTTTAATACCTTTTATCTTAACTGCTAGGATATTTTTCCTCAAGATCTGTTTTGAAAGCTCCATCCTTTCAAGTTCTCAGCTATAATTCAGCCGCTCAGAGTTTTTGTATTTTTTGTTTTCACTCGTAGTACCAATATTATATAATTATACATAAACCAAAATTAAGATCCCTTCCCCTGACGTTTTAACCTAGAATTCAATGTATGACCTTCAGCTTCATATTGACCAACAAACCTAAAATCTACACTCTTAGTCTCCAGACCATCTGTAGCTATCTTCACACTTTTATGTCACGCTCTGCTAGTTCTTACTTTTTTGCATGGGGATTTGCTTTGTAAGTGCATGAAACAGAAGAACTGCATGTTGAATAGTCCACTTTTAAAACTATTTAGCTGTGATCACTTTCAAGAATGCTTAACACTTTATCCTCCTTCTTTTATATATCTGTTGTCTTCCAGGACTTTGTCTTCTTAACCACATCTCTTAATCATTCACAGCTAAAAGTATATTGCAACAGAGGGCCACTGTACATGAAATATTCCTCAGTTAGTTACTATAGTTCCCATCTCAGTTTTCTGTCTTCCTTTTCGTATACCTCACACCAGTAAACAAGTGTCTTCCCTCCCAATGACATAGATATTGAAAGGGTTTCAGGGTTTTGCCCTTTTTTTTTAACTCGAAACTTTGCAGTTAAATGCTAGAGTAATTAAAGACAATTTATGAAAATCTATTTTTACAATTTCTAATAGATATTTTTATAGCACTTTAAAGTAACGGCCCAATTATTGCTAATTCTTTTGATATCCACTGTAACAATATTAATCATGATGAACTGACTTCATGTTAATATTGATTGCCATAAAGTACCTCTGAAGGAGTTCTACTATAACTCAGCAATAATTAATTGCACTTTTATTAATTGGAAAATGTCATCCAAATTTTAATTATCAGGAATCCCCCTTAGCTTTTGGCTAGCAGTGAGCATGTAATTTGTTTGTAGTTTCAAACTTTACGGTCTCATCCAAAGCTCACTGAAGACTAGGGGAATGCTGTAACTCCTTAGAAAAATTTGGCATCAGGTTCTTCGTTAAAAAACATTACTGAAAATGTATCATTCAAGGGAAGTATTACTTTTTAAATTAAAAAAAAATTGAACAAACTTTGCAAAAACATTACGTTAAATTTCTGAAATATTGCAACACATAGAAAACTTCAGTCCTAAGTAGTCACATTACACCATCTTGTGTAAATTCTGTTTTATGAAGTTTCTGTGCTCAACAGGAATGAAACTAACATCTGAAGAAGTACAGATACAGTAATGGATGCCGATTTTTTCTCTGAGATAAAAACCTTAAAAACACGGTTTCACGCTCAGTGTTAGAAATGTAAGTCTCAGTTCATCTTCTAGCCAGCTCATAGACATTCCACACAGTCTTATCCACTGTCCGCACATCAGAGAGGAAAAAATCAGTTCATCTTTATGTAATTCCATCTCCTCTGCCTGTCAGCAAAGGAGAACAGTCCAGGCACCGTACTTTTCTAATTCAGGAGATAATTGTTTATCCCAAAGCCAAGTACCATTCTGAACTTCATAACAACACAACTTTTAGTGCATCACTACAAACTCAATACGCAAGGTTATTTTCTGTTTCATCCTCAAGCATTAGCACGGTAGCTCTCCCAAACATAAAAAATTAGCACATTAAAATCGGCATTCTTTCTCTGGAGTATGTATTTGTTCTAAAAGCCTCACATCTCTCTTCACAACTCATTCACTGCAGTACTTTGCTAGCTAGTTAAATGACAGGAAGCATACAGCAGATCACAGTAATTTCTGCTTCAACTTTTCTGCTCAATTATGACAACAATTCCAACAGAAGATTCAAAGCAAGAAGCAAAACAGATAAACCTGGAGCAGGAGCCCCAAACCGGGATCTCTCACCATCGCTGGCTTCACAGCAGACTGCTCGCAGAGATGCCGCGATGGATATTACAACAAATAATCTGCACACGCTCCGAAGTCTGACCAGGGAAATCAGTGCCTCGGCTGGGGGAACGGCGAAGACACTTACCGCTGCTGTGGCACCGTCTCTCTCCCGCCCTGACTCTCAGTCTCTCTCTCCCATCCTCCTGACAGCCTCAAATATAGCAGTCCCTTATGGTGCTGAGCCTGTGGGGAGCAGAGGATTGCAGAGTTGGGTTTTTTTTCCTCTTTTTTTTTTTTGCTAATTTTTTTTTTTTTAAACCATCCAGCGGTAGTTCTCCAGACCCGACCGCCTCTCCTCCTCCTCGCCTGCCTCACTGATGAAGAGACCCAGGTGAAGGCATCCGCGCCGGCAGCTCCCGCCAGCCCCTCCCGGCCCCGCCGTGCCCCCTCCCCGGCGGGGGGACCGAGGCGCCTCCCCCGGCCGCTCCCGGGGGGGGGTGGGGGGAAAGGGGGCGGCAGCTCTGCCCGCCCCTGGCTGGACGTGGGGGGTGCGTGTGTGTGCGTGTTGTGGTGTGTGTGATGGGTGTGTGTTTATGTGTGTCGCCTCGCACCGCCGCCCGCGGCTCCCCCTACCCCTAAGCGAACAAGGACCCCCCCTCATCCCTTCCCCTCCCTCCCTCCCTCCCCTCCC
>VUYV01000432.1:424477-527530 GCA_008711295.1 Anarhynchus alexandrinus
CCGCCCCGCCCCGCCTCGCCCCATCTGCGGCGGGGCGCTCCGCACCGCTGCGCCCTCCCTCCCTCCTTCCCATCCTCCGCCTCCGCGCCGGCACTGCGCGGGGTGCGCAGCTGCCTCCTCCCCGCCCCCCCATCAGCACCGCCCCCGCGGCCGCAGCGCGCCGCGACCCCCCCGGGTGCGGAGCGCGGCCGGGGCCGGCGGCGCCGCTCGGTTCCCATCCGCCTTTTTCGCGTTCCTCGGCCGCTTCGTACTCCGCCGTGGAGGGAGTGCGCGCTCCCGCTCTGTGCCTTTGATGGCCACCCTCAGGGTCTGGGCTGATTTTAATCCTTTCTTTTTTTTTTTTCTTCTTGTGGCAATGACAACTTTCTGCTTTAACATTTAATACTTCTCTGCCCTTCTATACTTTTCTTTCCTTGCCTTTTTTTTTCTTTTTTTTTTGCCTTCCTCAAGTAATTAGGTGTCCTTTTTTTAACTTGCGCATTAACCGAGTAACTGTTGTCTAGTGTCTATTCTACGAGATTATTCTCTACTTCAGTGACTCCATTTCAATGGTTTATGCTTTCTGAACCTGTGTGGTGTACAAATAGATGTGTGTGTGTTCATTGTCCTTTACTAATTTGTCTTTGTATTTATTGATTTTTCCTATCCCAGGTATTTTCTGATTAATTTTTAGAAATTGTCTTTTATTTGTTTTAGATTCTAGAGAGAAGGAGGTGTTTAATGTTGGAATTTGCTGGGGGTTCTTATACAACTCTTGCCATAAATCTTGGCAATAAGAATATAAGTTTTTTCTCTGTGTCTTGCTTGTCTTTGGTATTGAAGCCTCTAGCAAGATAAGTTACCAGTGATGAGTGACACAGTTTTATACACTTTTGTGGTCTTGTATACTATATGGAATTCTGTCAGAGGATTTACAGCTCAACGTCATGTTGAATGAATTCTGTCCACTAATATCTGTGAGGATGAGCTGAAAAAAAAACCCTCGCCTTCAATTCCTTGTTTCATTATTCTAAGATTGTAAATTTCTGTTTCTTCATGACCATCTATCGTTGTCTTAACTATCATAGTGAAGGAGTGAGAATGAACCCATCATTAGAAATGGACTTTGTCTGCATACACTGTCCCATGCAAACACAGAAGAAGATCATCTCCACAACTGTGGATGGATGTCTAGGCGTACTTCTGTTGGTCAAGTAATGTTGCAACTTGACATATCAAAGCTCCTCTTCATTGACTCAATTTGAGAAAATTCTCATCTGGTCATTATTTCCAGTGTTACTAGGTTACAAGACAGCATTTAATCAGAAGCCGGGAATAGTGACTGCATTAATTCTGATCTTATGAATAACTTATGAGACTCCATTTCTCAGTATTTCCAAAGTGAACCTTAAAGCCAGAAGCATTTTTGCTAATAAATGTGGTTTTCTACATACATACATAGTTATTTATGACAATAGTGAGGAATTACTTGTGAAGAGGTGACTTTCATTGGTTACTTGTTTTTACAGGTAGAGATGGAATTAAAAGAAATAGAGGTTTTTTTAAGTCATAAAGACTGGACTTTATGGCCTTTATCTTCCCTTGTGAAGTTTACAGATCAGGGTTATTTTTGAAGACTATTGTAAGGCAGATATGCCATACCCATTGGGTGACATTATTTTTGCTTTTAGCTCATTTTTACTTAGAGTTCTTGTTAGTGTATACATTTATTTTGAATAGCGACTTTTTCTGTTTGCTTCCTTCTTTCTAACTTCACATTAGCAATATTTCTACAAGGACATGTTTCTACCTTTTCCTTTAATATAATCAGGAATGGACTGTATATGTATGAGTACCAGTTTTATCTTCCTTTGAAAGCCAAGCGGCATGCAGCTTTTAAACAGGTTAAAATTTCATTTGATTGTGTGTATCCTTTGCAAGATCAGTTCTGGTTTTACTCCATCACTGTAAGATCATGAGCTGGTTTATGGCATATATGTTCAATGTTTAATGCATAGACAGTGAATTATATTCACCCCTTTGTTACAGTATTATCATTGCTATAGACTTCAAGTCAACCTGGCTGCATTTTTGTGTATCTGATCTAGTTGTCTAACCACCTCCGTATAAATGCCTTTATCTCTCTATCTCAGTGTCCCCAGTGGGAAAGCAAACAGATGCAGCACATCTGCAGAGTCTGAGTCGTTTCTGAACTCTTATTTGTTTTGTACATCTTTCCTTTTCATTCAGACTCTCTTCTTTTAAGCAGGGCATAATGTATTCTTCTTCTTTGCCACATGGAGAGCTGTTGGAGCGTTACCATTATTATTGGGATATGTCACTGTTCTTTCTTAACCAATTGCAGAATATAAGTAAAAGATAGGGAGTAAATTGTGAAGGAAATGATTGGCTGCACAAATTTCTCCCCCACATCTGTGTCTGCAGCAGCACTGGGGGTGTAGCTTTAGAGGAGCGTGAGAGCTTCTCTCTCTCTTCCCCTCCCCATATAATGGGACATTCCTTCAGGTACCTGGAGGACAATATTTGACAAACACTAGTTTTTGAAAGGTGTGCACTGGCCCTGTTCTGGTACATAACTGCATAATTTTAGTGGCAACCACTATATTTTGTCCTCCCCTAGAACATCTGGATAGACTCATTCAGTTCCTCGTGGCTGCATAATTAGAGTTATAAGAATATTTTGTAAGGGGATAAGCAGAATTGTGTGTAAATGTGACACATAATTCTTCAGGCCTTCGGCAACCGGCGGAAGATTCAGAGCCTACCATGCAAGCTTTCGGTTATAGCAGATAATTAACAAACTGGAGATGTTAGCAATGGCAAGAAGTTGCTGCATAAAATAAACAAAAAAAGACCAACGTCTGGGGACTTGAGCCTCCTAAATTTTCAGAAGTGCAGACAGATGACAGCTGGTCCAACGTAAAGACTGGGAGAAAGTTAGCCTATTTGGAAAACTTTTGAAGCAGCAGAATGAAGCATGTTCTGTATCACAGCCTTATATCACGCCACAATGGTCTTTTTGATTCTGCAAGAGAAACCTGTAAACTGGATGTATTGTTTCATTGAACCATGGTCTAAGTAAGAGAGGATGACAGAGCTGTACTGCAGTTATTCAGCCACCTTCAGGATGGTGAGGTCAATCTGTTCCTTGGTGGAAAACCCCAGCGTAAACTTCCCCTGCTGCCTAGTTGAAAGGGAAATAGGCTGGGTACTACATATTTTGATATATCCAGGTATAGGCAGTATGTTACTACCAAAATAATGGTCATCAAAGAGCAAACTGTCAATGCTGCCGTATTCGGTTGTGAACAGAAGAGGACAGGCTGGGAATTCCCTTGTTCCTGCAGAAGCCACAGCCACTGGGAGAGCCGTAGGGAAGCGACAGATGTCAATACCTTTGCCTTATACCAAACCCACTTGTACACTGATTCTCCACTGAGCGTTTCTGGCTTTGATGAGGAACTGGTCTGAAGGAACCCAGAGGAACAGGTCCTTAAAAATCAGTCTCCTGGCTCCTGACAGAAGCAGGATAAACTGACCATCCGAAAGGGTTCCTCTTACTTTTCTGTGCGTGCTTTCTGCAAGTGCAATACAGTTTTGTAGTTTCAGAGGCAGAATAAAGATCAGAAGCGATTTGCAGATTCATATTCTCTCCTGGCTTTCCTAACCTTGTGAGAGATGTACCTGGAACATCTGTTATGAGACACAATGCATTGCTTTTGATGCTGTGATACGACTGTACTAGTTAGTATGCTGGGAAAAGCAAAACCATAATTTTCCTCATTCCTTCCAGCTTGATCTTCACCATATGCACAGGAAGGATCTAGTGTCCCCCGGAGACTGATTTTAAAACATGGAGCAAAGCTTCTGCTGCTCATGGGAGCAAAATGCACAAAGGGGTAAAGAATGGAGAAAGAATAGATCTGTTTACCACTGCAGCCATCCCATGGTAACGTGAGCTGTTCGGATAGAGAACTAGTTAGGGGATGTGATGAGTCATAATCCTCAAAGTAGAGAAAAACAAAAAGGGAAATGAGAGGTTCTGTGACCACGGCAGAATTTTAAAAGAACATCCTTTAATTATATCTGAATTTTCCAGCAGCAAAGAAAACTGGATAGTAACAAAGATGAAGCCCAGAACCTTCCTAATCCACATCTCGAAAGAGCCAAAAGCAGGAAGGATGAAAACACTGCCCTCCATTCACTTGCAGAATGGTCAGAGTCCATGACATTTGAATGCAGACAGTGGTAGATACTAAATTTAGGTTCTTAACAGATATTTCAATATCTAAGTATAAGTGGCCTGATTTTTTTCAAAGATGTTGAACAATTCCAGATTAATCTGATTTTTCTTGGTACTTAAGAAATAAACAGACTCCTTTGTTTAAGTATCTAAAAATGGTACTCATAATTCTGCCCTTATAGACCAGAGCATTACAGTCTGCTGTGTAAAATATTTGAAGATACCATTGTGCCTCCCAAAGGTGGAGGATGCTGCAAAAGAAAACAAACGTCCCTGTGTCTTCCTGTTAATGAAGCAGGTGAGGAGCAGAATTCCCATGGCCCTAAATGTTTAGTAACAAATGCTTTTTTTTCATCCCACCCCTACCCCTTCCAGTTCAACAGAAATACACTAAAAGTGGAGGCTTGATGTGGGAAACATCCTTGTCACTAAAACCTTTCTTAAGAGTATAGTACACCTGTAACTACACTAGCAGTGAATTAAGCTTTTCATTACTTTTAAATAATCAAGCATCAGTCCCAGGTGTTTTTCCTGCTGCGGAAAATAACAAAAACCTGGAATTTATGACATTTATATTTGAGCATTTTATATAATCCACAGTATATGCCATTATCTTTTGTTCCAGAAGACTCTGCGAAGGAAGTACTAGGAAGATGAAGTTCCTGTAGTTTTCGGACACCCATTGTCTTCTGGACTACGCACTTGAGCATTTCAGGGTCACAAAAAGAAGAAGGTGAATTCTGGAATATAACACAATGTTCAAGACAATGCAATAAATAATGTAATGCATAAGTAAAGCTGCATAAAATTATCCCCAAGAAACTTAAGTGACACTATTAGAAAGTCTTTATTTGATGGTGTGTACAACTGAATTTGTGAACTCTCATCTGAAAACAAAAAAAAAGCAAGCCAAATAACCCCTTTTCCAAACATCATCATGAAAACCGAAAAAGGGAGGAAGGAGGGAGGAAGGAAGACTATATCTTCCTTCCTCCAAGTCACTTCCCTGAGTCTGAGAAAATCCTGATTATTCTCAGATGATTCTGTTAACCTCAGAGTCTCCCAGAAGTGTTGACAATTCTACTTGTTGAGTTCCCGACCACCATGTTACCCCATAGAAGAAAGCATTTGACTGAGAATGTCTGAAACTGAAGGAGTTTGTAGTAGCTGTAATTAAAATAGCACAAATCAACATTCCCTAGTTTACTTACCTGCCTGCCCAAGGGGATTCGATTCAACATTTGACTTTTCCCTTTGATGTTTTATCCTTTATATGACAGTTTCCTAGGAATGGCAAATTTAGAACACCCTATATAAAAATAATACAAAAGAAAGCTAGAATTGGGTTATTTCTTCAAGTACAACTGAAACAGCCTGCTTGACTCCAGTAGTAACATGCTGAGTACCTGATAAATCTAGGTATGCAAAGATGGCATTAATTTAATAAAATAAATTGATTTAATCTAATAATAAATTTTATTGATGGTGACTTGTCAAGTGAAAGCACAACTGAAGATGACTTTGAAACCTTTAAGTGTTTTCCGAAGAAAGCCCAATTATCTGATAATCTTTCATCTTGAGAACCAAAAACTAAATAAATTGAACTGAGGTTATACCATATCTTTTATAAAATATATACATAGATTTCAGTATAACCCGCACAACATTAATTATAGCACTTATTTCACAGCTGTTCTATGAAAGCTCAAATAAAATGTGTCTACAATTAAAACTGAATATATACTGACTTCATTAACTTAACAGCTGCACCAATAACCAATACCAAGGAACATACCCTACTTTGTTAATGTCTCGAAACCATCTGCAACAATCAAAACTATTGGGTTTTAATGTGGTTGATGTCTTACTAGTATTGTGATCACAGCTACCACAATATGCTTACACATGCTACTAAAGTGAATTGATCTATTTCAAGGAAGCTTCAAAGGTTATGTGCTGCAAGACAATTTCCTAAACACAAGTGTGTCTGCCAGAAAGTCAGAAACAGAAATTCCTGGTGGCTTCTTTCCAATGCTCACGCGCTCAAACATGTATTTCTCATGTGCCTAAACAAAAATTGAACTTCACAGCAAAAATGGGGGAGGAGACAGAAGTAGCGTAGGAAACTTTTATGCTACCAGTTACTTTTTACTGTTTTGACATTGCAACTCTTTCATTTTAACCTATGTTTCAACGTGTAACTTCCAGCTTTAAAAAGAAAAAAAAAAACCACGACAGAAAAAAAAAATCAGAAATCCCATCATACAGAATCATAGAGACATTCGAGAAAATGGATTAGTTTTTAAATCTGCTTCACAAACTCTTCTAACATGAAAGCAGTAACAGATAACAAGAAGCATAAAATCATACACAAGCAAGGTGTGAGTCCATTAAATTAGTACAGCACTGTGTCTTCAGCGGCAGGTTCTCCTCCAGGCCCTGTTTTGGGGTGTGAACTTAATCCCCTCTATCTGCTTCTCTGAGTTTTCACGAGCAATGTCCTCGCTAATGCACTCTGTCTGTCACTGCAAATGTTTAAGTTGTATCGTTACACAGTTGGGTCCTCTCTGTCTCTGTAATTCTAAAAAATTTCCAGTACAAGTTCTACTTTTCATTATTACCTTTCCTGCCTTGTTTCCTCATTTCTGTTCTTCCACCCCCTTCTTGTCTTTTGGTCTCCATTTATGACTCATGTAACTTCCACAGTTCTACTTCCCATGTTCCTTACGTTCCTCTTCCCAGACTCAATTTCCTCACTTATGAATTACAGTCTTTTCCCTGTCTTCATCCTTCCTGCACTCCCTCTTTCAGGTTCCTTGTCCCAGTCTGCTCCTTCCCTCAACAGTTGTCTCTTGTCCCCTGGGTTTTGTCCTTGCCTCAGATGTCTTGATGCTTTTTTTCATATTTCCCACACTTCCATGTCACTTGAGCACCAACAAAGAAATCCTTTCAAGCCCTAGGAAATAATCTGTTAGTTCACAAGCTCACATCCTGTGGTCCATATCAACTGGCACTGAAATTCAGGAAGAGTCTTCCTTGGTCTTTGTAAACGTGGTCTGGATTGTGCTCAGTCGCTCTCCAGGTGTGAAACTTGCTCAGACAAATCAAAGCTCCGAGTTGGAAGGCAGAAACTGTGAGGAACATATCTGCCTAATCTTTAGGCCTTTCCAAGCTACTGTGGAGGGATTTTTTTCAGGGGTTTGCAGCATGGAAAAATGCAGTTTTATCACTGGGACGGTATCAGACACACCTCTGGCTTAAAAACAAATTCTGCTAAAAGTTCAAGCTCTTGTTTGTAAAGTGTTCTTAAAGTAATGGCTGAATTTGTTATACTTTAACATCAATGAAAGAGTATTTTTCCTTTAGCTTTTGTTCAGAAATGGCTGAATCATTTTTGCTGAAACATTCATGAAAAAATTAAAATAAATCATCTGTCTGACAGACAGCCAGTGGAGAAAATTTCAATCCAAATGTAAAAATTTGGCAAAGTTAAAAGTAGTTTCAATCAAAATCTTCTAATGAGAAGTATCAAGCAAGAATAACTGCAAAGACACTACCAGCTCCATCTATAATAAAATCTTTTTGTATTAAATTATCAGCTATGTTATTAGTAATGAAAGTGAATATTAAGCATCTGTCTGTTTTCCTTTCAAAGTGTTAACAGAAAGGATGTAAGGGCTTTTAAAAAGTTGTCTGAAGTTAGTCTTTGTAAAAGATGTGACAGGCTGGATAACAGTTTATTTTTTTAATGCACAGCCATATACGTTCCTTTAAGCGGGAACGGCCACCCGGCTGGACAGAGAGCTGCTTTGCTGCTTGTCCCTGGCGGCTAGAGGCTGAGTTAGGTGGCATCCTCTGAAAAGGAGAATTGCAGGTCTCCAGGAGTGGTCAAACTGCTGGAGGAGAGAAAATTGTGGAAAATTTCATTTGTCTTTTCAAGTCAAATGGGGAGGGATGGACAGACAGATACAGCTCACGTGGAAACTACAGTGTGGTAGAGGCTTCTGAGAGCAAGCTCACAACGGGGCCTCAGGGACAGAGAAACCAGCTTTTATGGTCAGCATGGGGTTTGTTGTTGAAAAGGAAGCGCTCTGCATGGATGGAACAGGAAACGGGGAGGTTTTTGTTGTGTTGTGTTTTTTTTTTTTAAAATCTTGTTCTCAGTTTCCATTATTTTAAAAAGGCTATTTTCTAGTTTATGTTTCAATAAAAAACCAGCTTTTGAGCTTCAAAGTGCATTGGTGCTTTTGGAGGGTTTCTCCTTCTGTAAGGAACTGTGGAGACAGATCCACCTGAGAGCTGTATCTTGAGGTTCCACCTCAGAAGATTTACTTAAGGACAAAGACAGTAACTTTTACTCCACACTGAACTAGTTCTGAATGATTAGGCAAAGGATGCATTAAGTATTTAGCAGGATTTCAGTTATTGTTGTGAAACATCAGTCTATTAGTGTAAAGCACCTTTACCATGGGAAAGCTTGGAAATGGTGCTATAAAATTAACTAAAACCTGTTCTATAGAATTTGTATTAGCATAGAATTAAGGTTTTGACAAATACATTTCTGGTTTTAATTGAACAGACTGGAAGCAAAACTGTTCACGTGTGAAAGACATTTTGGCAGATGTATAGCCAAGTACCATTTAGTGAAATTTAAAGAGTGATGACAACATGCAAGAATTTTTTTAGCATACTAATAACATAATTTAAAAGCAGAAGCAATTTGTAAAGAATTAAATTGCATACTCTGCTTGTGCAGTAAAAATGTTTTGTGCCCCTCAAAAGGTTTTATTTTCTTAGGGAGAGTATACATACTAATTGAATAATAAACTTGGAAAGAGCGTTTTTCAAAGCATTCTGGTCTATTGTCTCCATAACTGTTTCAAAACACTGATAGTCTAATCCTGCTCATATTAGATACGTAATGCATGTTACATAAATGGCATAATTATGTTTTTACTGTACTTGATAGATTTTAACGTGCACTTTAAATGTCATGATACTATGAGAAGCTGCTGCAAAAAAATGCCATCTTGCCACTTCGTATTTATGTCCCCGTCAGGGACTTCCACGGCAGTTTTGAAAGCCTGAAGGAGGGTTAAGTGCCGCTATTGCCATCTCAGGATGGTGTGGGAATGTCTTTCTACCTGACGCATCCTCCTCCTCCACCAGTGCCAATTATAACAGAGGTGGTCTCCAGGGATTACTGACAATTTCCTTGGTGATGTGTGAGAGCAGCCGTTGCCCACTTAGAATGGCTCTGCAACACTGACACTGACTAAAAGTTGTGTGTCTTGGCTGTTAAACGTATTTAATAACAGTATGCCATTTTGTGTCATCTCTTGGACCTTGAGAAGAGCCATATTTTCTCCATATGTCCTTTCATAACAACTTTCTGAGTGTCAATGTTTGTGGTTCCAACAGTGGGTCCATATTGTCCGTTTATGTCCACATATGTGTAACAGAAGCAGTGAAATGTTTAGGACTGCGAATTGTGTTTGCTGCCTGCGTGCCAGGAATTAAATGACATTGATTGGGATTACTGAGGTGCCAATAAAAAGCAAACTTCTGGTAGAGAGAGGAATTAGTCACACCTGAAACTTTAAGTTCTTTTTTAAATAGCGTTGCTGAATCTAGTTTGATTATATTGTGAAATCAGTCATAATAAATGCAGTCTGGAATACATATATAATTTCACTAGTGATTCAAATGGGGAGAGGGCTGATTTTAGGCATTTACATTGGATTTTGAAAAATGCCTACAATTTTTATGGATTATTTCCTCCAGAACATGCAAGGACTATTAATAGTTCTGAAAAGAAGAGTATTAATATTTCTGAAATCATGTAAGGTATCATGGAAATCAGCCGAGTACACCGCCATGGCTCATGCACCTATCAAGAACCCGATCAGAATTTCCTTAGAGTCAGAGATGACTCTCATTCATTTTATTAGCATTTAAACAAGGCCTCTAATCCTCTTACAGAAATGCAGACGTATTGTCAAACATTTATACTTGCTGTATGGGAAAAGGAGTACTTCATTGGATATCGATATCCTCATATCGGTATTGGTCACTACAACATGGTGTTAAGGGATTAAAACAAGTAAGAGGAACTGCAGGTTTCCAGGATAGCTTTAATTCCCCCAATACCATGAACCGCCTCCTCCAATTTCTGTAGTTTTATGCAGGGAGGAAGCTGAAATTACACTCTGAAACTGCTGCACATTCCAACTCTCTATAAAATCTCAATGACTGATCAGTCGTATCTCTAATGCCGTGTGGTTAAAGCACTGAGCCAGTTTTCATGAGATCTGGATTCAATTTCTTGCCCTACTATAAAACCCTTGGTTGGCCCTGGACCAGTGATTTGGTTTTGCAGTTCTTCATACTTACTTTTCCTAACTTTGTCAGAATATAGAGTGTATTTTCTGAGCTGGAAGACTGTGTAGTAATAATTCCTATTATGTATTCATAGGAGTGTTGAATATAATGGTCTGATTTGGGTATTAGTCAGAGATAGGGTCCCAAGATGTCTGTTTCATGTATGGGGGGGGTTTAGCTTTCTTTCATTTGGAGTTGCAGATTTCTTTGTTAATTGATACCTAATAGTAATGCCTTATCTCTGGAAACACCTATGCAATTAATTTAATAAAATTAACTGATCAGAATATGTTTGTTTTGAATAATATTTCTACACATGAATGTTAATTAAAATTCATTGCTACTGATAATAACATTATTAACATGTATACAGTGTAGAGTTAACAGAAACAGAAGTAGAGGCAATTAGTGGAATTAGGTGTTTTTTCTACCGAGAAAGAATAGCCCAAATGGTAATTGCTTATATTCATACATTCTCTGCAGGTATTACTAATAGCATCATTAAATCAATATAACACCACTTTAGAAACATTAAATAGATTTAGGGGTTGGGGACTTGATTGAGACTCCACTATTTATTTTTTTTAAATCGTGTATGACTGTCAATAGAGTTGGGCATTTCAGGGTGACGGTCAAGACCTGACTTTGTGTTTTGCATCACAGAAAGTAAATTAATGTATGTGGAAGTCTGTTGCTGCCAAGTTATTGCTTCTCAGGTGCTTTTGAAGCATTTGTTGTCTTACTGAGTGACAACTGTGTAAGTATTTATGTTCATGTAAATGTTCTCACCTGTTTTCTCAGAAATTTAATTTTGGCACCACTTGAATTATTGTGCACGTTTATTTTACCGTGTTTGGTATCTTGGCTGAGCACTAGAGACTCTGGCAGGAATAGGTAAGTGGAGGAAGAAACTTCCCTTTCCCAGAAGATCCAGTAAAGCCAACAATAAATGGAATCAATTTTATAGCCCTTTTCTGCCCCTTCTGTACTGGGGAAGGAGTGAGGGGCTGTGGCAGCTGTGAACGCTCCTAAGGTGCCTTGGTTTCATCCTGTTGCGTACAGGGGGACTGTGTAACCCCTGGTCCTGTCCATCCAGAGTACAGTGCAGTCACACCAAAACCCCTGGAAATCCCAGTCTTTCTCTTCTCTTTTAGTGATATCCCAACTACAATTTTAGAAGGATTAATTCTCCTGACACTTCTGTGAGACAGATATAGTAAATAAGTTTACACAGGGAAATGCCATGACAGGAGAGTTAAAAGGTTTCCCCAGAGGTATCACACTCTATGTGAGACAATTTACAATTTAGCAAACCTGACTGGCAAACCCTGCGCTCAGACCACAAATCCAAAAGACTCCTTGAAATTTAGCTGCTTATTTTTAATAATGTAAATAGTGTGTTATTATTGCAATGAAGTTGAATTATCTTTGTTACCGTCTTGTAAGCAGAAAGATGTAGGAGGTATGTGCTATATAAACCCTTCTGTGGATAATCTGGAGTAAAAATCAATGCTGGAAAAATTAGGTGTATGTGATTAAGGAAGCTAAACGTGACATTATATCACACGAGTGGTCACCTTGTACTGATAGAGCAAGTTGACTGATTAAAGTCAATGTTAGGCAGGGACTATGCTAACACAAAGAGGAAACTAGAATTAATATTGAAATTACCAAAATGTATATATTTTCAATATACCGTCATATGCCTGAGTGTTGTACTCCTGGAAGAACAATGAAAGATGCTGACAAGTCTTAACTTTTAAAATTAAAAGGTGATACTTACCTGGCCAGCATGCATTTAGGACAGTTAAGTGTTACACAGGTTGACAGTTGTTGGAGAAGTGTCTGCCAATATTGGGGCTTTCAAAAGATGCTGTTCTGTATGTATGCCATATGTATGTATGTATTTAAGCAGTTTTGCAGGGGCATCCAGCTGTCATTGGTAAAATAAGATCAAAAACCAAAACATGTACGGAATGGAAGAGAGCATCATACATAAACAACATGAAGTGAACTGAAATAGGTTTTAAACTGCAGACAGTGAATGTGGTGCCAGACAGAAAAATATGGAAAATGATGGTAAAAAAAATCTCTAAATTTTACATGCAATGTACAGCTTCTCAGCTCTTTCCCTTTTTCACCTCCTCAGATGCCATCGCTATGACTTACTGTCAATGGATGCCATGGAAATGCCATTTCAAAAATCTGCTAGTGGGGGAGGAGTGGCTTAGGCACACGCATCCTTTCAGGAGCTAATTCCATTCCCAGAGGTCAGCGCATGGCTTAACTGTTCAAAAATCCTCACCTCCACAACAAGGAAAGAGAAAACATACCTGGGGATTCAAACAGGAATGTTCAGCTGCAACTGAGGCACAAGGCTTGGCTAGACTCTCATAATGACTAAAAGTTTGTAGCAAAACCAATTCCTAATGGAACAAAGTGTCTGAGAACATGAGAAAATATAGCAGAGATGGTCCTCTATACATGACCTACAGAGAGTATATTGCACAGAGCATCATGAGGAGCAATAAATGTACTAACCAGGTCTGGAAGATTAAATCTTTCTCTGTATAGACTATTCTTTTGGGGAATCTGGACACAATTTGCTCAAGGCTTCCTTTCCTTAATTCCTTTGTGAGCAGTGAGAGGGTTAGTCATGGTATAGCCTGTAATTCTCAGGTTTGTAATACTGCTATCTGTGTGATACCCGCTGTCGGTGGCCTGCAGACAAACTATTTTTTGAGGTATACCTACTGTCGCTCTCATTCGCATTGACCTATAGTTTATTATATTACTGATCCCACAGATTAATAACATGAACCACATGGGCATTTCTAGAGGACATTTCAATTAAATCGCATTAACTTACTACTGAATATACAAATATTATGAAATCATAAGGCATTATGTACCCTCATTTTTAACCTACAAGAAAGTTTAAATAGTGTATTTAAAGTCACCTTAGAGTTAATTTAAAAATAAAATAAACATACTGGATTAAAAAAAAATCCTCACTAATCTATCACTACTTACTCCATCTTATGGAGAGCAGGGCTGAAAATAATTACTGCCTGTCTAAAATAGGCCTTCTAAAGAAAGAATACAACACTTGAAATGAAATACTTGTATTCTTGCAAGTGGGACATCAGAAAAAAATGTGGACTACTGAAATATTTTTACTACTTTTAAAGGATAATTATGTAATTGTACAATTAATGATACATTTCTAACAGGCAAGGTAGTGGCTTTTAATGAAAAAGTCTAAAATATGTTACTTTTATCTTCTACATAGCTGTAGCCTCTTCTGATACCTGGAAACATTATGGTGTAATAAAATGTGACATTTTACAATATCTATTGTTAATTTTTTTAAAATATGCAAAGAATGTTAAGGAATACAGACATAAATAAAATCTTAAATCTCATTTGTTGTATTATATATCTATGCCTACTTTCTTTCTGATTTTAATACATTGTGAATAAAGAAGTAAGAACTCCTTACTTACAATCTTGTACCATCCCCATTGTCGTATTAATATATTTAAAGGCAATATTTGGATGACAACCCATCTCTGTTCTCCTCAGTCTCATTCCTACCGCCATAGGTCTGTCACATAACGGATGGCATATGGGCAAACAGCTGAATTGTAACTGGGTGCATCAGACTGCCCCGGGGCTGCCAATCGCAGGATGGGGACGGTGGTTTATGTTAGTTCAGTAAGTTGGGAGTGTATACAGTGCACTGGCGCTGAGCCTGGTTCCTTGGCAAGCAGATCCAAGCACCCTGCCATGTATACAGTGTTCTGGGAATATACTGTCAGTACTGCCATATTTCTCGATCTCAGGAAAATATCCATATTCTCCAAAATGCACAACTATGTGTGGAAGGTGACACTTTTGCAAGAATGTGTCTGATGCCGATGAATTACTAGATGACAAGACATGTATGCATTATTACGGTAGAAAGAAAGATGAATGAGTGGGGGAAAAAAAATAGAGTAAAAGCATGGAAGCTGGATACCAGGAAAAAAACACTGATTAAAAATGAAGAATCTGTGCTCTCCTAGTCCTCCAAAGGCAGACAGTACACAGGCACAGTGCAAATCTCTTGTCTGCTTGTACAGGCATTGGGTGTCTAACTCTCTGTCAAAAAATATTTACCATGTAAACAATTAAAAAAAATAAATCATGCTTCGTTTCCAGCATTTTGTGTTCATTTTTTTCCCACGGTTTACTTCTCTAATCTAGTGCTTGCCACTGCTTTGGTTTTCTATATTGTTTCCCTTCTCTGTGAAAATACAGAGTCTTCTGAAACTGGGATTCTTTTCTGTTGCTTTCATTCCCAGAGAATATGAATCTTTCCTCCATCTACTGTCAAATCACCGAACAGTCCTTGTATGCTATGGTGTGATCAAACTGGATGGGAGCTGGCTTTCCCAGGCCAGCCTCTATTCTTGTCCCTTTCTTCTGTGTATTGGTGCCATCTGCCTGGCACCTGGAGCTCAGCACTGGGGACGGCTCCTGAATCACGTCCGTGTCCCTGACTCTGACTTGTTTTGTGATCTTCAGAGATGACAGAACAATGCAAAAATTGTTCTTTCAATAAATAATTCAAGCATTCAGACTGGAATTCAAGCGCTCATGGACCTGCTGAAAAATACCACATACGCTGTTCCACCAAAAAATGGGAAAGTGGTGTATTTGATTAAAGTAACAGAGCCTGCTTTTGTGTTAGTGTCTTGGTAAATATGGGCAGTCTCAGTACTCATCCTCCAGCTACTGTGAGTAGGAAGCTGCCTCTATTCCTAGGACAGTCCTTTTAACATATTTGTTTATGTCTAGGTTTTTCCAGCTGCAAAATGAATTTACCTATCCTGCAGGGCTAGGAAATTTAATTAGTACATAAAAACAGTAGATGTAAGTTTTCATACAAGGAGGAAACATTCTTAACCTCATCCTTATCCCCATCCCCATCATTATGCTCATCCTTATCCTCATTCGTATGACTATTGTTCATCTTTTCTTTCTGTTATACTGTGCAACAATATTACTTTTCCCCTCCCTTGAATTTACATCCTTTTTTTTTTCCCTAGCCCAGTCCGTTTCTGCACACAGCTTCCTTCCTTTGCTGTCTATGTGAGAGTTGCAATAACCTCTTCTGTAACAAGTTATCTTGTCATTTTATCTCTTGCTATAAAGCGTTTTGAGAGGCTTTGTATGAAAGATGCTGTATGAAAATGAATTGAATTTTACTGTCTTAGCCTGAAGCAGGTGTTGCACTATGAGTTGCTTCCCCTCCTGTCTCCCTTCTAGACATAGCTTGTCATCTTTTTAAACAGATTTTATATTTGTGTTGGGTTTTTTTTTAAATGTTATTTATCAATTCAGCACACTAAACAACTTGGATTTAGCAGTTTTCAAAAATATCCTTTTTAGGATAAAGGGCCTACTCTCATAAAATAAAATGAAAACTAAAACAAAACAGAACCCTGAGAATAATGGACCTGCAGAATCCAGTTGCCTCAACAGAGATCTCACAATGACCCCATGAGTCACAAAACAATTGAAAAGACACACATGAAAAAGGCCGGATTAGGAAAAATCCCTAACACAGGACCATTCTCTTCGGTACGTTGATCTCTACAGTTTGTTTTTTAAATTTTCAGCTCCGAGACTTTATGTCAACTGGTGACAAATTATGTCATGTATTAAATAAATTGATGATTTGTTTGTCCCTCTAGTTTTATGTTTATGAGGCAGTAATGGTGTCAGAGTCTTCCATGAGACCACCTGAGTAAGCAAATGAATCTGAGTAAGGGGACCCCTGTATAAGATTTTATGACTCTGAAGCTCTGTGCTGGCCAAGGCAAAACGAGCAGGAATGTGTCAGTCAAGTGCCCACAGCACCATCACTGCTCATTAATGGACAGCCTCTGCCTCATCCAGTCACCCAACCAAAAAGGTCTGAGAGGACATTGCTCACCTCTCTGTTCACATCAGTAGGTTGGATTCTGACATATGGAAAGATAAGTTTGGAAACTCACAGGGTGATTACTCAGACTAAAATTGCTGCACGGATGAAAGACTCTAATCTGAAGACAGGAAAGCATGACTTCACAGAACTCAATGTGAGTTTAACCACTGACTTCAGTGGAGACTCTATTTCATCCCTGTTTATTAGTGCTTTCAGGAGTAAAACTATTGACAAAATAAAGAGGAATCTCATACAAACAACATCCAACAAACAGTTCTGCATGAGCTGAATCTTTCCATCAGAACAAGCTGCCCCCACTGGCAGGTCAGTGGAAAAGAGGCAAAACTGAAAAATCAGTAGCAATCTCAGCCTTTTGAGGGACTAAGAACAAGACAAACAGGTAAATTCCAGAGAACCATACTAAGAAAATGAATCAGTGACACTTGTGGAAGAAAGCTGAACATTCTGGTTACACTCTGTCTGCTCTGCTCCATCCATATTGTCCCTTGCTCCTTATCTTTAAAGACTGTGTTTTCTTCCTTTAAAAATCCCATCTGTTGCCACTTATTTCTCACTTAGAATCATAATACAGTGTAATAATATGATTTCTTACCATGTTAAATAATTTTTCAATCACAAGTATGGGATTAAGGTTTTAGGTAGGGGATGTGACGATTAACTCTTATAGTAATCTAATATACAGACATGAGGCAACATGTGCTGACAGATCTCTGCAAAACCATGGAAGGTATCAATTGTCAGAGGAAGACATCGTGGGGATTTACTTATCCTTTTGAAGTTATTGTGAATGCCTTTTCTTTATTTTTGTACTTCTGTATGTTTGGTAAGGTTGCAGTCTCCAGAATGACAGAGACCCAGTTTGCTGGGTAACTGCTACAAGGAATAGCTTTGCCCATTGTTATATATATTATTAAATATATAATATATTTTTAATATGTATAAAATATATAACATATATTACATATTTTTATATATATATAATGTATCATATATATTATTGGATATCATTATACCCATGATATCCAAGCACAAATCCAGGCTGGGCAGAGAATAGATTGAGAGCAGCCCTGTGGAGAAGGACTTGGGGATGTTGGTGGATGAGAAGCTAATATGAGCCGGCAATGTGTGCTCACAGCCCAGAAAGCCAACCATATCCTGGGCTGCATCAAAAGAGGCGTGGCCAGCAGGTCAAGGGAGGTGATTCTGCCCCTCTGCTCCGCTCTGGTGAGACCCCACCCGAGTACTGCGCCCAGCTTTGGAGTCCTCAGCACGAGAAAAACGTGGACCTGTTGGAGTGGGCCATGAAGATGATCAGAGGGCTGGAGTACCTCTGCTGTGAAGACAGGATGAGAGTTGGGGTTATTCAGCCTGGAGAAGAGAAGGCTCCGGGGACACCTTCTGGCAGCCTTTCAGTACTTAAAGGGGTCTTATAAGAAACATGGGGACAAACATTTTACAAGGGCATGTAGTGATAGGATGAGGGGGAATGGCTTCAGACTGGAAGAGGGGAGAATTCGAACAGATATCAGGAAGAAATTTTTAACTCTGAGGGTGGTGAGACACTGGAAAACGTTGCCCAGGGAAGTTGTTAAGGCCCCATCCCTGGAAGTGTTCAAGGCCAGGTTGGATGGGGCTTTGAGCAGCCTGGTCTAGTGGGAGGTGTCCCTGCCCATGGCAGGGGGGTTGGAACTAGATAATGTTTAAGGTCCCTTCCAACTCTAACCAGTCTGTGATTCTATGATTTTGGTGCCACTCAGTGTCTCATAGGAAGAATACATTTGGGTGTGACAGACTGTTTTGTTGTTGGCAATGGCCTGCTCTTGTTAAAGATTGTCTTCTTTCCTTCAGGACTCCACTCTCTATAGTCTTTACTGATCTACTTATTTTAGCTGGTCTTTGATTACTCAGAGTACAAATGTGTGTAGAGAGGGATCTATTCCAATAAATTTTCCAAATTTGGGTGTTCAGTTAGATCTTACATCTCCTTAGGCTCTCTACATAGAGGATAGAGAAAGAGAAATTCCACAAAATGACAAAATTCTCTGGACAATTCTATCTTTCTCCAGTAATTTTACAGGGAGATTATGAGCACCGTCCATTACTCTTTTCTGAGGTGAAAGGAGCTTCTTACAAAGTTGATATACACAAGAAAGCAAATCTATCAGCACTGTAAGGCACTTCTAATATCAGACATAGACTTCTAAATTTAAACCTGTGAAAATGGTACCTCTTGGGTGTCCTCATCTCTTCTGAAACCCTGAAAGGAAAGTATCTGTTACTGGATTGGAAAGGGCAGGAGTAATTTAGCCATCCATCTTTTGATTTCGGTTAATAGGTCGGCATAGTAAGGGGAAGCTTCTGGAATGAGTCTTGTCCTTTCTCCCTTCTGTTTCCCACCAATAAGAGAAAATCTTCCATTCCTTCAAGAAGAAAAGTGTCCCCTCTGAGGAAAAGTGTTTTTCAGGCTCAACACATCAAAACAGTTTAAATTAGGTCTCTGGGCAAGCTGCAATTCCGTGTCTCAGCTGGGACTGATCTTCCTACTTATCTAAAGCCCTTAAATCATTACAGAACTGTTTAACATGGTTTGTCTGAAAGACTGCTGATTTCAGCACCTGTGGTTGTTGCCAAGGAGTTTGTCCCGCTGTTTACAAGTAAAAGGTTCTGGGAAACTTAGATTTGAAGTTTTCCTCATTATTCCCCTGACTTCAGTTGCAAAGAATTTCTATAGAACTTCCAGGAAAGAGCTCTGTTTTTCTAAAGGACACTATATTACTTCAAGTTTCATTCATGTAGCATTAAGATATCCAGCATTATAGGGGTAAAATGCAGCAGGTTGTACCATTTGCTTAATGATCAAAGGTATGAAAGATGTCGAAGATCACTGGAATCTCTATTTTACCTGTTAGGGAGATAAACAATGTAGTTATTACTAGGAACATTCTGCATCTTCTCAGATTAAGGAACTCAATGCAGCTTTAAGGGAATTATCTAGAAAACTGAAAGAGTAACAACAACTCCTCCACTGTTCCACATAAAAAAGAAATATGGAAGAGGCAAAACTTACAATGAATTATCTGAAATGTAGTGAAAGCAAATGCTGCTTTAAAAAGATATGAGGAAAACAACTGGAGAGACAGAATGCATGACAGATCTATAGGTACTTGGATGTGTGCCCAATGTCTTTCCAACAGTTGCATGTCCATATGAGAAAGCTTGGAATGTGCAATATAAAAATGAGCTAGACTCTCACATGTTGGTATCATTCTTCCTCAGGAACAGGCTGTACAACGGTGTGTGCATTTGGCACATTCTGTTTGCTCCAGTTTGACTTTATTAAGTTTTTTGGTGAAAAATCAGCAATATTATTCAGGAGACAATAATTCCATCTTTGGAACTGGAGAGAATTCTCCATCTTTGGGAGAAGGATTGCTCACTCTCCTAATGAGTATAAGAGTAACGGAGTACAAAAAACCAAATAAACAAACAAGTAGAGTACAAATACCACTATGTTAACCCTAATCAGGTAGGTGGAGTTAGTTGTTAGTGGTCCAGTTATTAATCTGAGACACATAAAACTTTGGTTCAGTTTGTCACTCAACTGTGTTTTTTTATTTGACCCCTGCTTTCAGGGGAAGACAAAGACAGTCATGGGTACCAAAGCTGGCTCAAACCAGGAATCCTTTAGTCAATAGTCTGTTAGAACATTTTGCTTTTTTTCCCCCACTTGGCCAAGGAAAATCATTATGTGTTCTCAAATTATCCTGTTGTATTGCAAAAAATATGTTTGAATTTCTGATGATGGACCTTTGGGCACAACATGTATATTTTCCATTCAGGTTTGTCAGAAGGGCTTCTTTTAAAGAAGTTACTATTATCAGCAAAGAAAGTAGAGGAGAAAATGAGTCTATATCCTGCATGTATTTTAAGAAGCACAATTACAAAATGAAGATCAGAAGGCCCAGTCCTACAGGATACTGAGTACCTGAAGTATCTGTCTCAGCTAATGGAGGCATACCCAGAAATTATTCCGTATATATATATATCTTTGAATCACTGAGGGTCTGACAAGGTGATTTTCATTCTAATCAGTAGATGAAGGCAGAATATTTACAGAACTACAAAATCATGGGTTGAGGCTAGAAGGCATCTCTGAAGATCATCTAGTCCATTCCCCTGTTCAAAGCAAGGTCATCTAGTGCAGGCTTCCCAGGGCTATGTCCAGTTGGGTTTTGAAAGTGTCCAAGGATGAATGCTTCATAACATCTCTGGGAACCTGTTCTATTGGTTGACCACCCTCAAAGTATGTTGTGTCATGGTTTAACCCCAGCCGGCAACTAGGACCACGCAGCCGCTCACTCACTTCCCCCACAGCAGGATGGGGAAGAGAATCAGAAGAGTAAAAGTGAGAAAACTCATAATAGGTAATAGGTTTAATAGGTAAAGTGAAAGCCGTGTGTGCAAGCAAAGCAAAACAAGGAATTCATTCACTGCTTCCCATCGGCAGGCGGGTGTTCAGCCATCTCCAGGAAAGCAGGGCTCCGTCATGCTTAACAGTTACTTGGGAAGACAAACGCCGTAATTCCAAACATCCCCCCCTTCCTCCTTCTTCCCCCAGCTTTATATACTGAGCATGACATCATATGGTATGGAATACCATATGTCCAGTTCTGGGCTCACCAGTTCAAGAGGGACAGGGAACTGCTGGAGAGAGTCCAGCGTAGGGCAACTAAGATGACTGAGGGATTGGAGCATCTCCCTTATGAGGAAAGGCTGAGAGAGCTGGGACTCTTTAGCCTGGAGAAGAGAAGGCTGAGGGGAGACCTTATTATTGCATACAAGTATCTAAAGGGTGGGTTGAAGGAGGATGGAGCCGGACTCTTTTCAGTGGTTCCCAGTGACAGGACGAGGGGCAATGGATGCAAGTTGGAACATAGGAAGTTCCGTTCAAATACATGGAAGAACTTCTTTACGGTTCGGGTGACAGAGTACTGGCACTGGCTGCCAGGGAGGCTGTGGAGTCCCCTTCTCTGGAGATTTTCAAGACCCGCCTGGATGCAGTCCTGAGTAATGTGCTGTAGGCAATCCTGCTTTGGCAGGGGAGTTGGGCTAGATGATCTCTAGAGGTCCCTTCCAACTCTGAAAATTCCGTGATTCTGCGATATCCCTTTGGTCAGTTGGGGTCAGCTCTCCTGGCTGTGTCCCCTCCCAACTTCTTGTGCCCTCCCAGGCTGCTCATTGGCGGGGTGGTGTGAGGAACAGACAAGGCCTTGACTGCTTAGTGGCAACCAAAACCACCAGTATGCTGTCAACACCAATTCTCATCCCCAATATAAAACATAACACTGTACCCGCTTCTAGTAAGAAAGTCAACTCTATCCCAGCTGAAACCATGCCAGTTTGCTTGTTTGTTTTGCTTGCTTTTTTTTTTATTTAAATCTTGTATGGATTGTACTAAATTAAAGACTTAATACTGCAATTTAGTATTAACATTTACACCAAAAATGAGAGATGTGATTCAGGAGCAAAGCCTTCTCTTTTTTTTTGTGCGTATTCACTGCCTGTATTTATTGCACCAGTTATGTTTTTGAAGGTTCTTTCCAGGAGTGCAGAAAGAGTACATAACAAACTGGTGCTCCAGGAGTGCTTCTAAGCTTTCTGCCCTGGCCTGCTAGGTCAGTAATTGCCCTCTTCTCCCTTCCTCCCGTAATATGATTTTCACAGAAAGGAAAATTCAGGCATGTAGGTCAGATGGGTGCTGATCATATCTTGTATCTCTGTGTTTTGAAGATGAGAAGACACTCCAGCCTACACCTGTAGGTCAGTTTAGAAGTGGCCAAAGGGAGCACTGCCAGTTCTGGAGGCATTTTACAAGAGAAGAGGACTGCAGGTGCTGGCTTGTCCTTGCTGCTGCAAATGGCTTGGTGCTGACTAAGACTCCGTAGGTCACTTATATTTGCCCTCAAAATATGAGTTGTTGGAAAATTGTTTCACCTGCAATCTAAGCCATTTTCAGAAAGATTTATGCTCTAAATCAACAGCATGGCCTCTTTTGTTAGAAAAGCTTAAAGCACTAGAAGTATGTTTTAGTTCATTTAGTTTTGTCTCTCAGATTTAAAACAAAGAAAAACCTTCTTGATTTATAATACATCCCTTTTTACCTCAATTTGGTTTTGGGTTTGGGTTTTTTTTTTGTTTGTTTGTTTGTTTTTTGGCTGGTTTCAGTCTGGCAGATTTCAACATTAGCACAAAAAGCAAGAAAGCAAAACTTACAGACTGGAGAGACGTGGGAAGAAACAATTGTTCCAGCATTCTTGTCTTTTACCTCAACAGTTCTTTAGAATCCATATGTGCATATGTGCTTATGCATATACATCTGCATATGCATATGTATATGTATAATATATAGGAAAGTCAAATTCTGAAATTGGAGAATTTATTCTGGAATGTTTCATTTTTAATGAAAACTTTGGGAAGTCTGTAGGTGATCTCACTGCATACTACTCAAGGTTTTGAAATTTCAGAATCTTCCAGATGATGGAAAATCCCTTACGTACTCCTGTTTTACAGCACAGTGTCAGATTAGCACCCCCAGCATTAACATAACATGAGATTTTAACATCTCTCTGTGCCAAGTGAATAAGGACAGAGACTTTAATTAAGATATGCTTTGATTTATCTTGTTAAAAAAACAAAACTACATACACAAAAAGTATCTCAGACGATGTATCGATATGAAGGAGATGATTTATTCAGATAGGTGGATCAGTCCAAGACCCAAACCTGGAGTCTGTGGGTCTTCTAGTTTGAAGGGAGATCAGATACAAAGAGTTCACAGACAGTCATGGCTGCACAAAATATCAGTCTAGGACTATTCTCAGCGAACCTGTTTGGTTTTCAACCAGCCAAAACAAAAAAAAAAAAGGTAATATTTGATTTTTTTTTTTAATCTGAGCTAAAAATCAGGCATTAAAAAATGTCAGAGGTTTTCCAGTCTCCAGTTAGTGGAGAATTTGGGATTCTAACATATGATAAATTGGGGATAAAGTCAAAGAAATAGGGTGGAGGCAGAATGAGGTGCATTATGAACAGGAGAATAGGGGAAGAGAAACTTGATGTAATGGTCCAAAACAGAGAATTCAGAGAATTGCAGACATTCATGGTATTTTAATTTACATGAGAGAATGAAACCATGGCACAAAAAAAATAGGAAAAAACCCTCACATTTTCTGATAAGACAACCATATTTAAAGTATTAAGTGCCTGGAGAAAATGATCAAGGTTTCCTTCCTTTCTCCCCGTGCTTCTCCCCAAGACTGATAATGGACATAAAGAAACTATTGGATGAAGCTGAACCAAGCAGTCAAAAAAAGCAACTATTTAAAATGTTCAGAATCTGGAAATTTGCTCTCTTTCCCAACTTTGCATGGAAGCTCACCTTAGGAGACATTTGGAGAATAGCCCTGAAGCTTTGTCATGGCATTTTTTTCTGCAGCCAAACATCATTGTCAAAGAGAAACATCCTTTCCCTATGGGTTCTTGTCAAGGCCATGATGTCACCTGCAGTGACTGCGGCATTGTTGAGAACATAGTGGAATGTGAAAAGTGTGGTCTTAAGGGTGTGTGCTTATGAATACAGGCATGGCTGTTCTGAACATATGCTGTATATCCAAAGGACATCTGTGATGAATATCTCCCAGGTGATAATTGTATAAAGGACCCTCTGCTCTGAAAGGAACGGCTCCATCACTGAAGCTAAAGAATATAAAACACTGTTTAATGATGCTTTATGCTGACATAGCACCTTTGTTCTAAAGATATCAGGTATTGTACTAATGTCAATGAGCTTCTCTGAGAATCCTTTCCTTGGAAAACTTCATAGTCAAGAACTTAACAGAGAAAGAAGTTTAGCAAGATTCCTCTAACTGTCAAATTGTCCAGCAGGTTTTTTACCCTCTTCCCCTTGCAGAATGGGCAGGGGCTTTTATTAACAGATTATCAGACTGCCTCTCTGATTTTGGCTTTCTAAAATCATTCTTTCCAAGTACCTGATAATGCTCATGTCTTCTACTCTAAAAGATATAAGAATATTTCCTGAGAAAAGTATATACTTAAAAATATCAGTGGACCTTTAGACAGATTTTGCACATGCTGCCTGAATAAAGCAATACTGTACCAGGCCTGAGCTTGTGTCCAGGACATCACTCTCCATCGGATGGCAGAAAATTATAGTGAGTTCGAAAAGAATGATGAGACACGGACATTGTTGCCTACTTCACTTGCTCACAGGAATGGATGTCAAAAAGAGATGTCTGTCCCTTTTACAGTATGACTGATGTATTCTGTAAATTTAGTGTTATCAGCCGTCATATTACAAATTTTGCAATATGATTTCTTTTTCCAGGCACAGTTTCTGTAGTTGTATGCTTCCTTAAAATTATCAGCATTCTTTTAAAAAAGGAAAAGCCTGATAATGTGACTCAAATGCATGTTGTAATCTCAGCATTCATGGTGGGAAAGCATAAAAATCCAATTTATATTACCATCTTAGTTTCTAACCTCTTTATTGTTCTGGGAGGATGTTGGCTTTAGGTGATGAAAATAGCATTGCCGCAGAGATATGTAGAGATAAAATGAGAACTTTGGAGATATAATCTAATCCCCTACTCCCTTTCTACAAAGCATTTAGAATTTGTCCCTTTCTAACATAGGACTCATCCTTCATCTGGTGTAGTAAATGCCGTGTCCCTGCAGTGTTGGCTGCAGAGAAGACTCCACAAAGGTCCCAGGAAAGACAGAGGCAGAGAATACTTTCTCTTTCCCTTCTTCCCTTCCTGCCTTCCTCCCTCCCACTCTACCCCCTTCCCCTTCCATTTTCAGACAGTGACTTAAATTAATTGCTGGGGTAAAAGTTCAGCAAGCTGTTTGGGTTTTGTTTATTTAATGATCAGTACCGCACACTCGGCTCTGGCTCTGTCCTATTTCACTCTTCAGCCCACTCCTCCTTTCCGTAGCTCTCTGCTGTTCCCTACTCCCCGCAGCTGTGTTACAGCCGGGACAAAAGCTCCATTTTCCACCCTGCACAAACCAGTTGTGTCTAAGGGGAACAGTACTACCTAAATTAGTGCTATTGGTATATTCTTTTAAGAGAGCCGTCAGTAGCTGAGATAGCTTGTCTGTATCTGTGATTTCTACCCATAGTGATTACCTTAGGAATGAAGCTAAACAGATAAGCTTATTTTTTTTCCCGACACTTATATGACTTCCTTTTTTTCCAATGAGTGCTTGGGGCTTTCAGGATTTCCTTTATTCACATTCTTGGCAGAGAATTGGCTTTGCTCAATGTTCAAAAAATGAAATTAAAAAACCCAAACAAACCCACCCCTACTCTCAAACCCACCCACCATCCTTTTGTAATATTTTCAGACTTGGAGACTTAGAACATTGAGAGACTGTAGGCCATTTGAAAAAGACAACCTTGCCTTAGCTTTAGAGGCATCTATGTGCTTGAGCTATTGAGTTAGGATGTGGAAACCCCAAGTTCAAGTCCTTCTCTGTTCTGAAGCAGGCTGGCTGCGTGTGTCTACCATGTTACAGGCAATGCTTGGATCATAGGACAGCGTTTGTTCTCCTTCTTCCCTCCTCACTTATCCTAAATTCTTAGTCCTCCCCCTCCCCTGCACATTACCATTCTGCACAATGACCAAATGTCTGATGTCCACAGTGATTTCAGATGTAGGGAAAACCATATCATACTTAGTTCTAATATAGACTATTTTTTGTATATACCTTGCTCTTGTGGTCCCTGCCTGTTAAGGTGGTTTATGTGCCAAAATTTTTGAGAATTTACTAATTTTTTTTTTCCATTAGGCAATATTGAAAAAGTTCACAAAGATCTTCTGTGAATTCATCATTAAAAATTGTTTTCCTCTGGTTATTTTTAGGATTGACAGATATGATCTTAACTGCTCAACAGGATATAATTTTGTGGACCTTTGTCTTATCATCCAGACAGGGTATCCTTGACAGATGCTGAAGTTTTAAGGTTTAGTATTAGCTGCATTCTTTCTCTCCTTGTAATATTTCAACCTTGGAAGTTCTCAGACAGAGCCTTTCAAGACAGAAAAAAAGCTCATTCAGTGTTTAAAATATAAATAAAGTAACAAATTTTCTACATAGTCGTTTAAAGAAAACAACTATTAAATTATCCTGTGACTTTCTTCCAAGGCTTCTGTTAAACTGTCAAACTCTTTTTAGGCTTTCTATCATCCTTTTTCAACTCAATGCTTTTTGTGTGTGAAAGGAAGAGACAATCAACATTTTAGAAAAAAAAGAAAAGCCTTTGAGACTACAATGCAAACCCATTTGCGGGATAGCAGGGTCTCAAATTGTAACCTTGCAAGAGTCCAGTATTTGAAAGTCTCTAGTTTTCAGTGACAAACACCAGGTTCTGCTGTCTTGGAGATTTCTGGGTAACACCTACATAGAGTATAACACCTACATCAAGTATTGCTCCACTTATGGAACTTCCAGGTGCTACCCAGCTTGCAGAAAGAGGTGGGACCGTTCCCGCAATTTATTAAAACTTCTGCACTATCAACTGTGTTGATACTGTAGGTCTATTACACAATTTTGATAAGAAATTAGCTCTTCTGTGGAATCCTTTTATGTCTTCGTCTTGCTCTGTTGGGGTTAACTAATGTTCTTTTCGGGTCAGAGTTCTGCAGAGAGGTAGCTGGAGCTGAAGTTCTGTAATTGAGGAAAAAGGGGGAAAAGGGTGTGGATGAGAGCTGGGACCTGGGACTGCGATGGGAGGGACCAGAATAACACCTGAGCTGAGGTGGATGCTGTAACCCTTGTTTTATCAGGATAAAAAACCTACTTCATCTGTGAATCTAGCACTCACTATCTTTAAAATGTAAAAGTGGATACTTTTGGAAAGAATATTGGGAAGACAAAAGTCCTATGGAAGTAAATATTCTTCTATTTTCTTTATATTAATCACAGAATATTTCTAATAAAGTTTTATCTCAGAGTATAGAAATGCATTAAAGCAGGTGGGAATAGAAGCAGAAGGAGAATTTCAAGTTGGTTAAGGAAAAATTTTCCATCCTGGTAAAAATAAATCAAGAGTTTAAGAGTTGAAGAAAAAATCCAGTGAAAATCCATGATCTGGCAACAACAACAAAATAACAAATATGTGTTTTCAAGACTTTAANTCTTCCATTTTTATATAAAACAAAAAGTATATGAAAAAATGGAATATTTTGTTTTGGTTTGACCTGAATGATTTACTTGTTCAAAGCATGTTTTTATGGACCTTCCTGTGCAGAGCACAATGCATTATTCACAACTCGGTACTGTGGACTGTAGTTCAAAACCAGGTCTACATTGGGATTTCACAAGATTTGCTCAAAAAGTACTGACCAAATTGAGAAGGATTTAAAAAAAAACCCCAACCCATAGCAACAGGCAGGATGACCTTTGGGGACGTGCAGTTCATTTTCTGTGAGTAATTTAGACACGCAGGGTACTTTGTTCAGGATGCTGGGATATAGTAGAAAAGCTGTAAAAATGAGGGCTTTGGCAGAATGTAGTACTATAGCAATATTTTTTTTTCCAAACAGATCTGAATGTTAATTGACTTTCAGTGCTTTATGGTTCATAAATTTTTCTTCTGCAGGTGCTAGTCATGTGTTTACTCTTACAGACCTGAATAGGCCAAAGTTGGCATAAAAATGAATTTTCATGTGCCACATTAAGCATATAGACCAGTGTTTACAAGACGAGGGTATTATCAACTGCCCTTATAAATTTGTATGTATATGTGTATGCATATGTGTATATATATATACACACATATAGGAAAATGAAACTGAGAAACTTGAAAATATGAAGTACATCATGTAAATGCAACCAAAGTGTATTTCATTAATGACTGACTTTCAGGCTTAGGAAATAAAGACAGAAATATTTAATAGCTGTAAGATCGTTCTTTCACTTTCTCTATTTTAAAGGTCTCTGAATGATGGAAAATGGTTACTGTTGTGTTGATTGCTATTCTCCCTTCAGTTGCCCATTTAAATTCAGTAATATTATACCTGTCTGTACTTGCTGCTTGAAATAAGAACATCTCTATTCTGCTTTGCCTCTTTTTGCTTTCCAGTATTCTAGTAGAGCTGAGAATTCTCGGCTGACAAGTCCCATTGTGCTCAGTTCCACGTAAGCCTCCAGTAAAACACATCTCTCCCCCCGCCGAAGGTTCACAGACTAAATGACAAACAGACAAAAAAATAGGTTGAATAAAATATCTTCTGTGTTTTAGGGATAGAGAGAAAGGTTAGCAGAAGGAAACGTGTCTTGCTCCTCCACGTGCACACAGCCAAATCAAGAACTGACTTTCGATCTCCTGTTTTCCTAGTGCCATCACTACAAGACCTTCAATCCTACCTTTGATTTAACTTTCTTTTATACTTTCCTCATGCACCTGCTGTTCAATATCAGGGGTTCAGATTCTACAGAATGACAAGGTGAGCATACAAATGTGCAAGGTTGTAGATGTAACCAAGATAATTAACATGGAGAGGCATGCTCAGCATTTTTTACTTTTTTTTTTTTCACAGATAATGACTTTCTTGCCTTTGAATTTAAGAAGAGGTACCATGTAGTATTCCTACTGCAATTAATTGATGAATACGTTCTCCCCCCCAGAGTTTCTTCTTTGCCTAGAAACCTGCCACTGTGCAACCTAAATATGTATATTCAAATAAGGAAAAGAATAATGAGATGGGGTGGGGAGGAACTAGCTGATATGTGTCAGTTACAGTATTTGTATTCTGAATTTATTCTTCTAACCTCTCTTGAAATCCTAGAGAAATTCGGTGCTTCCGTTAAAACTGACCTTAGGCAGTTTCAACTCACATGATGATTATTTGCTCAGAAGTTCACTAAAGGTCTATTTGACTGTGGCAGTATTACAGAAGGTCATATTTTTTCAAAGGTGAACTATTCTTGAACAATTTTTACAATTTATTGGGCAGAAATAAGCTCTCCATCAATATCAACCACATACTTCATTTTTTTTTCATGTATTTCTCTTAAATTGTTTTCTGTTGTTTTTTTTCATCAGTATTTCTTGAAGATTTTACAAGAAAATGCCACATTTTTCTCAATAATAGAGTTCCCCGTGTCCTGTGTTACAGTACAACAAAACAGTGATAGATTATATCTTATGACACTCTCAGATTTTTAATTTTACAGTGTGAAGATCTGGGACCAAGTAGAGTAACAGGTAATTACTATTTTCAAAGTATCTGGAAACTTTAAGTAGGATATAGGCCCTTTGTGCTGGAACCTGAACATGTATTTGCTAAGTTTGTGATTTAGTTGCAGCTTGAAGATGTGAGATAATCACAAATTATGCAAGAAATCTATGGAAGAAAAAAAAAATAAAAAGTATAATAAGGTAATTATATTCTGCTTTAGAATAATACTGCAGTTCTTTTTTGGCAAAAACTGAGAGATTGTTCTGATCAGACGCATTTGATCCCACAAAAAGTACTTCCCTCTCGATTTTGTTTGTCAGGAATGTAAAATGGTACAGAGGTATGAAAGCTGTTGCAATATAAGCATTGGTGATCTGGAATCTAAAATCGAACTTTTCACAGCTGACCTTCCGAGGCTGCTCCACTGAGCTCCTCCACTGAGCCTGAGCAGATACTCTGAGTCGTGCTATTGTGACAAAAAAATAAACATATTTAATGTAGAATATTCTTTTGTGTGTGTGTGTGTGATTCTCATTTTCCAATAAATTCTATATTTTTCAAAATTAATTGTTACAAAATCCCAGATCCAGAAACCCTGGAAACCCAGTCTCTGTATCACAGGCAAAACAGTGGTTTTGGTGGGCTGCTGAGGAATTAGGCAGGAAATAAAACCTGAATTCTACTGGTACTTTGCCTGAAGAGCACCATTACTGTGAAATATTTCAAATTTTAGGAACCACTGGCTGGTTAAAAAATGTTTCATTATAATTTTTCCAACCAACCCTGCTACTCTAGGGACTTCTTATGGGAAAATAAATGAAAACTAAATGAAAGCGTCTTTTCTTAAAGGAACGAATGAAACAAAGGAACGTCCAGAAAAAGTAATATCCATTTTTATAACACCCAGACGCAACACTCTCAAAACCTGTACATTTATTATTGTCTCTACTTTTAGCATCATTATAGAAAGTACATTTAAAGAATTATAAGCAAACATATTTGGAAGGATTTTTTAGTAACCAATGACAACGTACAGGTTTCCATAGGAAAAATTGTATTAAACCAGACTTCATCTATGTGTTAAAAAATTCTGCCCCTGGCAGAATTTATCCTTTTTTCCAGAAAGTTTAGAACAAGGGAGACACAAGATCCATTTTCTTTAAAAAATGTATTAAGACAAATAAGTGAGACAAATATGTGAAGTAATACATTGTTAAAGAAATGGAAAGTGCTCTATACTGCAACGCAGAAATGAGGAAACATACAACAAAATAGAAAAACTCCAAATGAAACTTTATTTTCCTCGTCTAAGACATGACTGTGGAGCTCATTACCACAGGATATCAACAGGACAAAAGATTAGTGGGATTCAAAAGAAGGTGAGGAATGTGCATGAACTAGAAGAAGAAGAATTATATCAGTAATTAACGTTTTTGAAAGGAGCAGAAACCTCATTCTTCAGGAGTTAAAGTTGAACTGGAGTTAGAAAGGAGACCTTTCCTGGTGGCGATTAGCCTCTAATTGTCTATTAAAGGGGGTTTCTGAAATTGCTCAGTGACATAGCAAGCTAATGGATAACATAAAACCCCAGATCTTACCCAGAACGGTGTCTAGTGTTATCATATTTGGAAGACTAATTTTTCCCAGTTCTTGTCAGTTACCACTATGCGGTTGAAATCGTGACATGTAAATAATTTATAGTCACTAAGATTTTGGTTTTTATTGCTACAAAGATCTTTGGACTGTAGAAATTATTCCTACTCGTAATTATTGGCTGGATTAAGAAAGGGAAAAAAACCCAACCCAGCAGCTGTACTAAATGCAATGTTTTTTTTTTCTTCATTATAAGAAAGAATAAATAAATACATTTGTACCACTTTTGCTAGCCTACCTGCAGTTTTTATACCTGCATCATGTCCTTTTGTATTTTTTGTCTTCCCTGAATAAATAGTCCAAGACTCTTCAATCTCTCCCTACAGAAACTGTAATGCCTCTGTCACATTCCTCTGTTTGCAATAGAATGGTATAACAGAAAATGCTAGTCCTCACACACCATTCTTTTGTGTAATTGGATTGCAATATTTTTTGGTATTATTTCCTACCCCTGTTCCTTACTAATCGTAGCGTTTTGTTTGCCTTTCAGCTGGTACTGAAAGCTAGCTTTGCAAAAGGGCAAAAAGCATAGTCAGTGGGATGAGCTGTGGAAAAGGATGCTGAGTGAGATCTGGATTTTTAAAAAAGATTTTAATGGAACAGATAAAAAGTTCTTTGCTACGTTCCACCACAAAGGTTTTACTCATGTGTTTAAGGTTGTACGTGAGCATGCCTGTACATTCAACGGTATCAGTTAAGGACAAACGCCAGATTCTGCGCCTGGGATGGTGTAATCCTGGATGTACATATAGACTGGGGGACAAGAGGCTGCGTGCAATGCAATGGGTGCGTTAAGCACAGTATAGCTAACTGGTGGAAAGTGATTGTCCCACTTTACTCAGCATTTGCGTGGCCTCACCTCAAGTACTGTGTGCATTTTTGGACTCTACAATGTAGGGGTATAAAAATATTAGGATGTGTCCAAAAGAGGCCATTGAAGATGGTGAAAGGACTAGAGTGCATGAGTGATGAGGAGTAGCTGAGGGTACAAGGTTTGTTCAGCTTAGAGGAGACTGAGGGGTCACCTCGTTGCTGTCTACAGCTACCTCCTGAGGGGGAACAGAGAGGGAGGTGCTGATCCCTTCTCTCTGGTGTCTGGTGATAAGGTGCAAGGGGATGACTTAAAGCTGTGTCAGGGGAAGTTCAGATTGGATATTGTGAAAAAGTTCTTCACTGAGAGGGTGGTCTAGCACTGGAACAAGGTCCCCAGGGAAGTGGCCCACTGCCCCATGCCTGTGGGTGTTGAAGAAGCATTTGGACAGTGCTCCTAGATATATGATTTAACCTCCAGGTTTCCCTGTGTGGAGTCAGAATTTAAACGTGATGGTTCTCATGGGTCCCTTCTGACTATGGATATTCTATGGTTCTATGATTCCATGATAATACGAAGTGTTTTCTGAACTAAATTCACTAGGGTGGAAGCTGCATGGAAAAAAGACCAGAAAGACTGGAACCTAAATAGATAACCTATCTGGTTAACATGTTTAAGACATTTATCGAGCCTCTTCCATTCATGATAAAGAGGGAGACTTAAATTTTATATATTTGAACCCCACTGAGAGTAATTAGCATTTGTAAATGAAACTTCACCTCCTGTTCCTGCTTCCAAATAACACCTGTTATTCATGATGTAAGCTTTATAAAAGTCATTGCTTTTACATAGTAGCAGCATAAATTCATCTGTTCTTCTTCAGGCTCCATTTCATGCTTTACTTAATTAAAATAGCACAGCATTTTTTTTTTTTCTCTGAATTCCCACGTAATTCTTTCTTCTGCAGCAAAGATCAATCAATTGGCATTACATTACTCTTGATACTGATACCATATCATTTTGTGAAAAAAAAATCAGCTTTGAACAAGGCCATAAGTCCTCTTGTTCAATTAGTTCCATAGAGATAGTGGTTAATGAGATCTGGAAATGCTTGTGCAAAGGAACAGCTCCAGGGAGCTATTCATTTGAATAGACTAAGGGGCATATCTAGGGCTATTGCGTACTCCTTTCAAGGCCACCTCTTCTTTCGTTTTGAAGATGGAAACGTGCTTTGCTTTGAAATCTGTTAAGACAATTGTTTTTCAGAGGCTGTGGACTTGACCAGGAAAGGCAGGAAATCCCTACATATTTTATTTGTATCTTGTTGCATGAATTGCAGTTATTACTGGCCCCGACTGATTTAATTTGCAGTATTTTTCCTACACTTCAGCCTACTCTATACATTCAAAAGATATCTGTGTGCTCAGTAGGCCCATAGTATAGTTCAGGCTGGAAGGGTTCTCAGGGGGTCTCTGGTCCAATCTTCTGCTCACAGCAGGGTCTGCAGTGGGGTTGGGCCAGTTTGTATCCAGTCATGTCTTGAAAACCTGGAAGGACGGAGACTGTACTACCTCTCTCAACAATCTGTTCCATGGCTTGACACTCATCACGGGCACCAAGCTTCTCCATATAGCCAGTCTGAACCTCTCATGTTTATACTTGTGTCCATTGTCTTTTATGAGGAGCGTGGATCCAACTTCTTGATTATTCATCATAGGTACTGGGGGCTGCTGCTAGGTCCCCAGAAGCCATCCAGCTCCTGGCTGACCAACCCAGCTCCTCCAGTGTCTCCTCACAGGAAAAGTGCTCCAGGCCCTGCAATCTCAGTGGTCTCCCTTGAACTCCCTCCAGTTTATCAATGTCTTTCCTATACTGAGGACCCAAAACAGTATCCAGCTGTCATCTAACATGTGCTGACTTAAGGTATTATTATCACACAGGAGAAGAGACTATTGGTCTGATTTCAGTAACAATGCAACAGTGCTACTTACCACCTTACTCAGGTACTGTATTGCGTATCTGAGGATGAACTTGGTTTATAGATAATCACAGCTACATCGTCACATCGTGGCATGCTCTGCTGGTTTGTTTTCCATCCTGAATATACTGGTACCAGGCTTTCATAGGCTTTAATGGAAAAACTTAGACCTGTGGATTAGGGATTTCTGGTTTGTTTGATAGGTTTTGGTTTTGTTTTATTTTGGTTTGGTTTGGTTTGGTTTGTTCGAAATTTAATATCGATCTATTTAAGTTATATCTGTTCCATAACCCACCTGATGCTCATATAAGGTGCTTTAAAAATTCTGTTCTACATAAATAACTGGAGACACAGGAGTAAATTATGGCTAGTATTTTCCAGAGAGACTAACATAATTAAGTCTTTACCTTCAGCAAGACCAGGGATCTGAAGTCCTTGTCATATCTTGAAAATTTTCCAGCCTATTTCCTTACTCTTACTCTTTCTCTCTCTCTCCCCACCTTTTTTGGCATATCAAAGTCCATGTATTTGGAAATTAATTATATTTTTCAGAAGGGATATCTATTTGCCACCACCCTTTAAAGTCCATAAAACAGAATTTTAAAGAAAGGGAATATTCCCTTCTTAAGGTAATATAACATAACTCTATTTACTATGGGCCAAATTTTGCTTTCTGTTGGATCTCTATGTTGCAATTATCTGATACTGGAAGGTATCATGACTTGAGGGCAATCATTGTCTCCGCTGAATATGGTTTTACCAGTAGAAATGCATGAAGGAAAAATATAGTTTTAACCATCAAGTGTTTCCTGAAGTTGTCTAGTCCTCATCCTTGAATTTCAAGTTTACTCTAAGGTATCCCACAAAACAAATCAGTGAGACTGACATAAAATGTAAGTTCATGAAAGGCACTTGAATGTCAAAATTCACAACTTTTTGCAATTTTTCTTGTTATTGTTCAGAAATAATAATTTTTAATGTGTGGTATAAAAGTAAGAGTTTAATAAGGTGTGGGTTTTTTTCTTTTTAGGGAACTAGGAGAAATAACTAGCAGATATAGTGAGAAAAGGAAAGATTTTTTTTTCCCACAGGATGTGTGAAATGTAAACAATTGGACTGTGGGTTCAATTTCTCTTTCCATCATTTTTGCATTAACATTAATCTAACAGTTTGCTCTTGATTTAGCATTCAGTATGGAGATTGCTACCATGGTCAGAATAACTCTACGAGGGCATTATTTAAATTCTGACAAGGGTAATTTGCAGTAAGGAAAACAAGTGGCAATTACAATCATTTGACAAAGAATATGTATACATATTTTTTCTTCTTCAAAAGAAATATATTTAATCTATTTTTGTTTATTAAATAATCTACAGAAAACATTCCACTTTTTTGAAATGAACACTAACAAAGCTGTGTATTTACTGTTTAGTAGCTTCAAAGACAACCCGACAAATTTGGTTTTTTGAGACATTTACTTTTGTCCATGTTTTTTAATACTTGCAAAAACTGGTCTTCTCTTTGGGGGGGCGGGGGAGGCAGAGGCGGGGGACGGACAGATCTATATAATCCAAATGGCCAACAAATTTATATTGAATGCAGAATTTTAGAATCAGCATTTTAACATGTTGTTTAATGTTTTTTTTAATGTCCACATGGCACCTAAAATCAGTACTTTGAATCTTTGCCCACAATAAAAGATAGTAAAGAGAACCTGAGCCTCCACTTGTTTTGTCATGTTTTGCGGTGTAGTCAAGTCAGACTAATGCAAGACTAATGCAAACATTCATTTCGGCTCTGCTGTGCTCCCTGTCCAGGCAGGCAGAATACAAAGCAGTTGGGAAGTGTTTGAACTGATCTTATCACAACAGCTGTTTAGGAGTACAAGATACAGTGGTGACATTAGTTATAACACACGCAGAATAATCACAAAAAGCGTTTCCAAACATGCACAGTGAATGTTAGTCCCTTCAAAACACCTGAAAACTTAAAGCAATACTTGTCTATTAGTCTATAGGCATACAAAATAATTTGTTTCTTATGCTTAACACAGGAAGCAGTAGTCTGCAAACAATTGTCAAGAAAGTTGTGTCTTTTAAAACCGTTGACGTCCAAAAATAAATATCATTATTTTAAAAACCAAGTTGTACATCAGGACACTGATAAATCTTTTTAGATCCCAGCATACCTGTTTTACGTTCAGCTTAACTGGTGAACCTTACAAGTCATGAACTTGCTGTGCCATACACTGTTACAACTTTGAAGGCGACTAAATATTCCAAGATCGTCCGAGCTTGTTGCTGTTAAAAAATGAAAAACACACTTCTCTTAATGAAATCCGCATTCTAATATTTTTTGTTAATTAAGTACTAAGAAAGAAGAATTGCATCTAATTTAGATGGCTGCTTATCACAAGGTTTTTTCCACTTATATAATCAAAACCTTCCGAATACATGTGATGGCTTTCACTGCACTAACAAAAAAGAGAATTCTGAAATACTCCCTATGCATGCAAGTTTATACCTGCTTTCATGACTGATCTGCTAGCCATAATTGTTCTAAACTAGGAACTATTGCAGAGATTTTTCCCAATTAACTACTTGCAATTAGAGATTTTGCTGTTTCTGTTCAAAAAGACAGTAAATATGGTCTTGATTAGAAGCGTGTTTAAAATAGTCCACTCCTCTGAAATTTATACAATGTTGCTAATTTGTTATCTTTTCTTCAACTTTGTTTACATCCCCACAGATTGCCCCAAATAATTATGTTTTATTTAATTTCTATATTGCCATTAAAACCAAACTATCAGATTTCACAAATTACAATGGATCCTTATGCTGTGATAACACCCACCTTTTTAGTGATTTTTAGTGATTTTTTTTTCTGCTTTTTAACAGTATTCATACCTCCTGATCTCCATTGGTAGGATTTGCATTCAATTAAAAACCCGTGCTTTTCAAAACTGGTCAACATATTTCAATTATGATATTTTTCAGTGAAACTGTTTTTCTTAGGAGGTCCCCTCCTCCCCCCCTTTCCAATGTAGTCAATTTTGATAAGAGATTAATGGATAACAAACTGATTTTATGTTATTAACCAGTGCCCTATTCCTAAACCCTTAGTCCCAAATACTGAAAGAAAAAAGAATGAACAATAAAAGATGAGCGGTAAGTAGTCCTCCATCATTTACTGCAAAGATTGTTACTGAACAACCCCCTTTGTGATAGCTCAAGTAGATCAAATTTTTGGAGCAACCAACCTTGTAAAAATCTTATCTTTTTTGGCATGGAAAAATGCATATCATCTTGGGCCAAAAGTTTTGGACAACAGGCCAATTGTTTTGGAGACCAAGCTCACTGAAGACCCTCCCAAGTCTCTGCTCAATTTTTCATTAATTGCCTCCCAGAATCCCAGATGGCTGTAGATAGTATGATTCATAGTTTAATTATTTGAGCACCATGAAGCAAGAAAAACTTAAGAAATCCAAGTTCGTAAAGGAATTATAAAATCATCCATTTTGCTCTGAGACAGCACAAAAGAACTACAGACTTATACAAAGCAATAAACAGCTTTTTGTTATTAAATATCACTCAGAACTAAAGAGGCTGGCAGATTGTCTTTGTCCAGCTTCTCTTAATTTTAAGTAATCTTTGTAAGATAAGCATCTACATGAAATAGATATTGTAAAAATTGTTATCAGTGCAATTCTTCACAAGCTGGAATAATGCTGCTCTTGTGCGCTGATGGCCTGATCCCACACTTCCACTTGGGTCCTACGCATCTCTCTCTTTGGTTGGATGCTCCCATAAAAGCACCACAGCTAACCCAGCTCGCTGCTGGCTGTGCCCTCTCTTTCCTACACGGAACATTTTCTGCCTGTCTTTACTAAGAGCCTTCATTTGAGACTTTGGGTTCTAGTCATAGCAAGCTCATACACATTACAGTGTTACTTCACAGGTATCTTTCTACACCAGAACAAGCAGTTCTTGGTGTGATTTCTTGTGGGAAGGTTTTTCCCAGTTGAAAAGCACCCCTCTTTCTCTTTGTGATATATCATAACGCAGAACAAATACAGGAAGTCAAAATTCTTGCATCACACAATGCAAAATAAATCCAGATAGTAAAAAGAACGGAAGCAGTTACAATAAATTTTTTTGTACACAATCAGAATGAAATTCTTTAACTGACATAAATGTATTCTAAAATTATTATAATCTGCTTAGGGTCAAGGGCAACTGCTTATCTGAAATCAGTCTGGCTAGTTGCTTATATGGTTATATTCCCCTGGCTGGAACATCCTTTTATGCCAGAATATTCTGATAGTTATCACCGAATCATATACCACCATGTGTAAATTCTGAAATGGTCTAAAAATGAAGACTTAATGTAGAATTCCTGAGACTGACACTGGATGTAGGTATCTTACCCAAAGTGATATCTTTTATAAGAAATAGAGTTGGAAGCCCTTTCTGGGAATGGAAAATCTCTGCCCTCTGGATTTAGAAGAGATCCATGTTCTATAAAGGCTTTTAATAAAGACTACTATCTTTAGGTAATTACTGCATCTCTTTGGATGCTTAAAACTTTTATGATATGGAAACTGATGTGTAGAATTACTGCAGAGTAAAAACTGGAATGTACATTGGAAGTTTATGTGTCCTAATATCGAAAGGAAAAGTGTCAAATAAAAAGGAAAACAGAGCTAACACAAAGCAGACAAAAGAGACAGTGCCTGTAATTATTTGCAAACCTTCAGAGGCTTAGTTCACAATTTTACAGGTTCACAAAATACATCTTTATGTGTGAACTGACAGATCGACACACTGAACAAAATCCTGAGATTGAAAAAAAAGGTACAAAAGTGAAACAGAAATACAACAATGGAACATCAAAACTTCTTAATACTGTGGAAAATCAAATGCCATGCAGAGACAGGTGTAGATTTAACGCATAATATTGCTTTATATTGAAACACAAGGCTATAAATATTATGTGTATGCACAGAGTTCAAGTATTTGCTTTAAGAAAAGTCTTCCAGTATGCCAGTGTATCAGTTCAGCGTGTATGATTTACAATGTCGGAGTGGGACCATGTGCACATGAATTAGTCTGGAATATATTTCCACAACTGGATAGTCCTAAATTTGAAACTTAGTGCATATCCAGTTCTTACAGAAAGTCACTGCCAGTGCCACTCAACAATTACCAGGAAAGCTGTGTGTGAAAACTGGTTCGAAGTGTTCCTTTACCACAGTCATTTCAGGATGTAACTTGCTTTGAAGATTCCAAAAATTCACCAGAGCAATAACTATCAACTGAGATCACAAATATGGTGATGGACACACAGCAATTTCAGGAAGCAAGAGAGACAGAAAAGGATGCTAATCCAGTAATTCGGATAGTAACACTAAATAGCAATAGCTCTCTTCCCACAGATCTCAACAATAGACCTACTAGAAAAAAAGACCACAAAAAATTGATTATAAAAACCCTATTTTTTCATTTTGATTGTAAACCAACATTTTAATGGGTACAGCAGAGGAAAAACATATAGGAGACATAAGGCTTGAAGACCCTGAGAGTGAAAATGTGACGAAACTGAATTGTTAGCATACTGAGGTTGGTGTGATGCTTCTAGAAGTGAGTAGGTTCGATGAATGAATATAACACTCATCGGCAGTTTTCATCTGGTTCTAGGGAGGTGTGTGAAAAGTGGAAAAGCTTCAGCAAGCAAAGAGGACGACTAACCCCAAGTCCATCTGTCTCACATCCAGAATCTCACATCTTCCCTCCATCTCCTTTCTAAAACAAGTATTTTAACTCCTAGAATCTCCTGCATAATAAATGATAGTTTCTCAGTAGTGTAACAAAAAGGTTGATAGCCAAGGCATGCAGCTCAGAGTTGGAAGAACATCCCTTCAGGAAGGGAAGGAGCATGAAACTGGACTTCTGACCTCCCGGGAGACAATGAAGGAGATGTGTCCTGTGGTGTTTTGGAGTGGGTGGAGGTAGAGGTGGAAAATGACGTAGTGTGGCCATGATTATTATTAGTGCTTATATATGTGAAGGCCGACTGGGCAACAGTTTTGAAAATCTGCTGAGACAAAGACGTGCAGAAGTTGTTCTGAGGATTTAGGCAACTATATGCGCATCCAGCAAGAGGGATGCAGATACTGGAAGTTTCATATTCAGATTCCGTATCTATTGGTATCTAAATATGCCTGTCTCAAGAATCTAATCTTTATATTTGGTCTGATAGAGCAGAAAGTCTGGGACTGAGCACAGAACTGGGATCAGATATATAAAGCTTAGTGCTTTCCCCACTGAATCATTCCTCTTTTTCTTTTCCAGGCATATTCAAGTTTGAAAGTTTTCCTCTGCAGCGTCTCTGGGGTATGCTTTGTTTTGCAATTCACAACTCTGCTTGTGAAGTAAATACCAATAAGTCCCACGCCGAGCATATAAAACCTTTGCCTGGCAGCACGTACAACAGCTTTGTTGCTCTCCTGCACTGCTCTGTCTACATTTTCTAACCTTCACCTACCACTTCTAGAGATGTGAGGCTGGTTTGATCTTCATCTGCATTCAATCTGTTCCCATTCTCAGCAGAGCAGGAATCACCAAGGGATGCCAGCTATTGTCTGCCTTTTGTGAAAGGGACACCTGCCTACTGAGGATTAAACCAAACTTGTTTAAAATGATTAAACATTTTTTCACATGGTCCTGTGACTAAATCTGAGCGTGGTACTTTGTATATATACCTCAAAGAGTTGGAACTTTATTTTTTTTATCTTTTTTTACCACGGAAAAGAGTGAATATGTTTAACAGTTTATAATTACTATAATTTACTTTGAGACTTTCTGTCGTTTTACCCTTTGGTCCCTTAATGATTCATTTAAACTTTTAAGTGAAATTATTTCTTTTTTTCTGTTTCATAAAAAGACCAAAAAGAAAAAGATGAAGAGCTGGTCTGTCTTTATAAAGCTCTTTTTCCTTCGTACCTTCCTTTTCATAGCGATTGATCTTTCTTTTGCCATCAGACACTCCTCTGATTAATTGCTTTGGCCCATCTCCTCCTACTGTGTATAATATTTGCATAAAAAAAGAAAAGCTAAAATGACAGGTAAGAAAAAAACAGGTTTCTAAGACTATCATGTTTTTCTTACGTATGTAAAAGGTAACATAAAATGATGAGTTGCTTTGTGTTAGTGTTTCATAATAGTCTGCAACATTTGTTGTTACTTTTAAATAAATTCTTTAAATAATCACTCGCTTGAGGAAACACATAATAAGAAAAAAAGTATGTAGATGCTGAGATAGTGTAGAACATTAAAGAAGTGAAAAACTTATTGTATAACCTGCCCATTCCATACTCTGCTCTTATTCTCCAGAGAGAATTCTCCCTTACTATTTTCTATTTTACTATAATAAGATTATATGTGGATTCAGGATACAGACTTCTTCAGTCTCTTTGTTATTTTCCCTCTGGGGTTGTCACTCATGTCAGTATTTTTAAATCATTGCAGACATGATGTTTGTTTATAAGTACATTTGGGTATGTATGCATGGATATGTATGCAGAGAGACAATCTCAAGAAGTACTGATATTAGAGACTGAAGAAAACATAAAAGTTAAAATGATACATTCTTCCTGTTTTAATCTCACAAAGACATTCTTAAATGATGAATGGTTACAATTCTTCCTGAAAGTCATTCTGCTTACAGTTACCTCCTTGCTGACTGCAGGAAGTCACATCCTCAGCAGGTTAAATTGGCATCTCTCCGTCCGTAGCCATAGAGCTACACCAGAGGACAATATGCCCCTGTACAAAGCGTAAATAACACAAGCATTAATTTTCCATTGCCTTGAATCCAGTATAGTCCATAGTGTGTAGGGGAGCAACAATAAAGAATGAGTGAAACTCTCATGGAAATCCTAATGGCCAATGTTTGCAGGTAGAAATGGGTAGTCCCAGTGCGTGGTTCTGTGGAATTAGATTCAAATTAAATAGAAACAGAAAAGAGTCAAAATAGACAGAGCTGTAAAATAAAATCAATCATATATCTAAGGCTCACTTCAGTGACTGAAAAATATCTTTAATCTTACTGATATGGGCTCTACTAAAAAGCCTTAATGTGTTATGAATAGTATGGGGAGTTCATGAGGTTACAGAAATCAGAATGTTTTAAAGAAATGGTGGACCGGTGGTTTTATTATGAATCTCTGTATCTAGCTAGGCATTTATATTGCTAACTACCTTTGTTTCCAAAAATGTCTCATCTGAAAGAAGGCTAAGCCTATAAGCTTGAGGATTGATTTGAATAGAAACCAGGAGGAGTTTTAATTTCAAGTCCCTTTTGACTCCACACCAGATGCCAAACGTACATCTTGGTTAAGTTTCATATTGAAGCAAAACAGAACAAAAAACTCCTCCCCCATGGAAAACTGCAATGTTGACGACCAGAAACAAATCTGAATTAGTCTATGAGTGAAGTTTTGCACAAAGCTGCATGAGTAAAGCTTTATTTGAAGCTCTGGAATATAATTATAATTAAGACTTCAAAACATCTTTTTCATTACATTCAGTGCTTAAAATGTGTATCTTATTTGCATTTGAGATAAAAAGAGGTGCATATTTTGTATGTTGAAATTAGATTTGTAGAAGCATAAGCTCATTCCCAATGGCAAATATTACTAACTCCAACTCCAGTTATGAAACACTAAATTGTTTTTTAAGTGGGAGCCGGCTCTCTTAATAGGCTTTCAATATTAATCCTCCAATGCTTATTGTTGCTTTACTTTCTAGAGGTTATGTTAGAATGGATGAACCAGGAAAGTCTGAATTAGATTTGAAATAGATTTTAGTGTTAAGAATTAGAAATACCTGGCATGAGATTTGCAATTTAGATTTAATAGTGTTAAAATTGTGGCTGCAATTTTAGCCATGTTTTCCAAAATTCCTGGGGATTCCTATAGTTTAGATGAGCTTGCAAGTCTTAGACAATATTTAATATTAGACCTCTCATTATCAAACTATTTTTGAAAGTTTTTAGTGTGATATTATTCAGAAGATACCTGTGCTCACGCATTCTTGTCGAATCGAACAGTAAGAGGATCTTGTTGCATAACATAAGAACATTTTGCATTTTGGAGTCTTACCTTTGTGAGGGAAACCAGAATTATAAATAAAACATCAGAAACCTAAATTCTGGCCTTGCTTTACACTGCAATGGCAGACACAGGAATTTCTGAGGAGTCCAGTGGCAGCCACATAATGTAATGCAGCAGTGCCATGCTGCATGGTGTAAATGGCAAGGAGGCAAGAAAAAAAATCCCTTTACTCCACAAATCCTGCAAACCTTTGCTGGTAATAACCACATGCTCTTAGGAATGTGAGTAACCAATTTTAAGAAAATAAACTAAATCCCATTAAACTCAAGAAAGGAGAGATCTTAAGGTCTGAAACCACCCTACTTTCTAATAATAATTAAAAAAAAAAAATCACACACATGGATTTGATTGTTTAAGTTTTCTTGAAGGTGTATGGGTCCCAGCAAGGTGTGCATATAGTTATTTTCTAAGAGAAATCTCTAAGCTTTCTTGGTTCTTCAGGATACTAGTAATCTTTCTCTGATCCAGCAAAGCTTCTTCTTAAACAGCACTTGACTCATAGATAGGGTTAAAATTATAGTGGTTAAAATTAAGCTTGTATATAAACACTTTGCTGCACCAGCCTTCTGTAAGAACAAGCTCTCTGTCTCTGGCATCTCTGTTGATAAGTTGTGCCAACAATGATGCTAATTAGGACTATGGCTGCTTCACAAAGAGGTAGGAGAGTGTATTGAAAGCTTTCAAATTTAGTGCAACAACTTGAACAACTTAACTCACTTAATATTAACAAGCACTTGCCAGTGAAATTATATGAAAAAGAAAAAAGGTCAATAAAAATGCAACTCCCAAATGTATTCATTTCCTGTGTGATCCCAAGTATCCTGCCTTTTTAATGGGACATATAAATTTTGTCTACAGCAGGCACACCTGCTCCGCTCTGGGGTACTCCAGCTTTTCCAGGGGCACCTCCAGAAACATGCCTCTAACAAACCCACATGAGCCATGAAGCGTGAGTGTGGAATGACCTTTCTGTGTGTTTCTGCTATTATGGCCATGTACTTACCCTAAAACTTTTCCACCTTTTGCAAAATACTGGTGGGACTTCAGTTACCCATTTTTCATAGATCTTCACACACCAGCTCTGTGCAGAGCAAAGCAGGAAATACATCCTCTTCACTGACTTCCATTTCCATATCCCATCATCAAATTTTCTAGAAGTGCAGATATATGAGCTAGGCAGTGAACTTTACCTCTGTCTTTTTTTGCTTGAATGTCTAGTTGTTGTTTTGGATGTTGCTCCACATTTAGAGGACACATAAGAGAACAAGCGTTGAAACAGGAGCTGGAATCCAGGTCTCACACATACAGGCTACCACTCAACACATCTTGTCAATGGAAACAAGAAAACTAGAAAAAATAACACTAAAATACACACGTTCTGATCCTCCATCCTCACCTGATAGTTCTTCCTAGGAAAGAGATAGCTTAGAAAGAGCTTTCCACCTATAGGAGTACTCCTTATTTTTAAGGCTATATTGCGTAAATGCCAGTTTCACTGATACTTCGCACCTTATGTCTTCTAGACTCTCTGGTAAATATCATCCAGTTCTGTTGGTTTATTGCAGCTGAACTTCCAAATTGCTCTATAGTTTCTCCTTTATGGACTTCAATCTCTGTAAAGGATACACATGAGAAAGGCCATTGGAAATTGAATTTTCCTGCCATCCAGGTTAATCAATACCAACAACAGAAAAAAAAAAGTATCTAAACACCTTGCTTGCAATGTCAATGAAATTGTTGATTATGTTTACACCTATGAAAAATTAAAACAAGCTAGAATCTCCAATAGTCCTCATTTCTTACTGTTATAAATTCACATTTTTGTGAGGGTAAAAAGAGAAGCAAGCACACAATCCACATGGTTTGGGCATTCTTGAACCACAAAAATTATAATAATAAAATCAAATCCTCTTTGGTTTTGTTGTAATTTTCACAGCTTCAGTTTTGACAGACTCGAACATTAAATACTGAACATATGTGATTTAAAACAGGGTAAAGGGCAATGAATTCACCAGACAGCTTTGCAAGAGCATAGGACTAGAAAGTCAGATGAAGCCATTGAAAGATTACAGTAGAGTAATCTGTGTTGCTTCTTGGAAACATGCGAAACCTGCTTTGATCTGCTGTTGCTCCAGCAGCTCCTTGCTGCCAGGACACAAGCTAGCCAGTTGCAAACTATCCTGACTATATTAAAGATTGCTATGGTAGTGCATGCATATACCTGCAAGTTACTATACTCAATCACTTTTTTGCACCATGTCTCCTCCATGGTGCTAAGACTCTTTCCCTGTTTCTAGAGCAGAAGATTCATAACTTCTATGGATCCTACACCAAGGGTGTTATGAGACTGACACATATAATACACAAAAGAGATGATAGAGCAAATACCTTTAAATGTGAGTGGTTAGGCATAAACATTTCTAGTAAAGATACCACATTGAACTGGAGATTAAGTAGCAACTCTTTGCTTTGTAACTCTCAGAAAAAGGGTTGTTTATTTGAAATTTGACTGTGTCTTTGGAAGGGGAGTCGATAAAAACACATGTTGAGAGATTAAAGTTGCCTAGACTAAGAAAACCAGGATTTTCCTTTAGTTACTAGCTCTATCTTTCTCTATATACCTTTCATAGCAAAGTTTCTTCTGAGAATATCAGTACTTAGTTTGGTGATGGGCCCAGGATGGGTACTTGGGTATAGCACTCTGAGAAAGCACAGAAAAATGTTATCAGTCCTTTGTATTTTCCTTTCTCTCTTTCCTGCCTTCCCACCTCCTTCTGTCTTTTCTCTCTGACAATAATGTGATGAGAATAACGTTTTTTTGAGGAAGTAAAAGGCCTTTTTTCCACCTGGTCCGTGCTTTGCCCACGTGTTTTGGAGTGATGTGCTTCTTTTTTTGTCCTTTGAGTCCTACCCTATACAAAGTTGTATAGAATTAATACAGAAGGATGTAGGGAAACATCTGTAACAACAGCATCTTCTCTCCCTGGGGAAGCCTAGGCCCGCTTTCTGCGGCAAGGCAGGCTTTTAAAAGTTTAGATGTCAGGTGATTGTGCAGACAGTTCTTTACACGCATGGGAGAGGGGAGGAAAACAGTCAGAACAGTGATGGGAAGGTCCTGGAAATCAGTAAAGATGGGAGAGAGAGACTAAAATGTTTGAGAATGTCTGTCCTAGAACTTCTCTGCTCACCTTTTGCTGTATTTTTAAAGGAATGATTGCATATATTCTCCTTTGGGTACAAACAGATACCAACCAGCATGAAATTAGTCGGAGAAAGACATTAAAATGATATTTCACGGATTGCAATTAGAATCAGAGAACACTGAACTAAGTATCAAAGACTGTCTAATTTGTAAATCTGAACTGTACAACGTGGTCTTAAGGGGACTGAAATTCACTTGACAATTCACTTGACACAGAGACAGTTGAAAAGGTGACAGGACCTTTTTGTATTTCTCATAGATATAATTCACCAATACGTAGAAAGCACTCCACACTGAAGTCAAATAAGAAATGCTGTCAAGAACAATACCAAGAATATCCTAAACTCGGTCTGAGTTGATGGATTACTTTTTTGTAATTTCTTGATGATTAGTACAAGATATAAATAGCATTTAAGATCTTATTTTTGAAGGTAAAAAGTAATTGAAAGTCATAACAGATTAGGAAAAAAGAAATTTAAGATCCTGATCCTCCCAAGGATCTAGTTTAAAGACCATTCATCTGTGAAAAACACTGGAAGGATTTATTATTGCAACAATGGCTGGTAAAGAGCTTCCTAGTGGAAAGGATAACAAAGTCAACAGCAGGAGACAGATGTGGCTCTTCTTCTACAGATCCCATTAATCTAACATTTGATGATGTTTAGTATGTTCTGTATACTCCTTTGTATGGCATATGAAGGGTTTTTCCAATGTTAAAATACTGTTTCAAATACCTTCCATTCTTAGCTGGTCTGTGAGCTGCTTGTTATGGTGTGATGATTCTATACGCTTTTACTGCCTTTAGCAAAATCTGTGATGATTTTCACATAGCTTTGAACAACTCTTCTTAGGTGGTAGCTGCTAATGAAGTAGCATCACAAAGTGATATGCAATGAAAAGCAGACGCATGTGCTGAACAAAAAGTTCTGTTGTCAACTAATGAAGCCTTGCATCCTATGGATTTGTATCTAATGGTTGGCTGCCTTTATAAATGAATGAAATTAAAGCTGCCACTGGAATCCACATTTTATTAGGCATCAAAGAATGGTGTGTGTGGGGGAGAGGCAATGGCGTTATAAATGTCAGCAGTGTTGAAGGGTAGGAGTCCGTAACTTTTTTGGACAGTAGGAATTACACATGGCAGAAAAACCTGGACTGAGAAATACATTCTCTAATTTCTAATAACGTGTGAAGTCTACCTGAATCTTTCTCCAAAGCTAGGTCATTCCTAATACAGCTTTCCTGTATCGATTCTCCAATGTCTTATGTATTGTGCTCATTCCAGATCCTTTCTTTCCATGGACTCAATCTAACTTGGGTACCCATTTTCATAATCTGTGTAGGCACACAACACTTTTGAACACTGACTCAGCTGAAATTGGCAAAGGGTTCAAAAATTGCTAATGACTTACAGAGTTACAGATATACATACAGAAATAGCATGAGCATATGACCCTTAATCCCACAGGAATCAAAATTACAAAATAATTGGTTTTGTAAATAAAATAATAACTGTCTATGGAAGGTATAGGATCATGTGTTTTAGGAATGAATATGGATGCAGACTGTGGAAGTACCTATTAACTTTTGTTAATATAGAGATAATATGATTCTGTATTTACTTGTGCCATTCATGCTAATCATGGACTAAATAATACATGTATTTTGGCAACCTCCCTAATACACTGTATGTTGAAAAACAATGAAGGTACTTAAGTTTATATATCAGACATCTCAAATTAATTGTCATGACAGAAGTCTGGAAAATTATATAAAAATATATCAAAAGTAAACATACTATTTGGTGGATTTACAACAATTCCCTAGGCACTTTTATTTCTTCATTAGGAATGAATACAGAAAATCCCTTCATGTCGTTTCACTAAAACTTCTTTGCACTTTAATGATGATTATTTTTCACACGGACTTTTAAATCCCCCAGTATGAAGGAAGATCTAGATTGTCCTGAGTCAGCTGTATAACTTGTGCCTTTTGGCCTTTCTCTATTAATAAAAGGCCTCTGGCATGTTTTCTGTGCTAAAGAATATAAGAAAGAGAAAATAAATACAGCGAAGAGTAAAGGACAGGCAATTGTTTTGTTCTTTGCAGAACCGCTGTATTTCTAAAACTAAAAGTTATTTTCTTACAAGGTCTTTGCAGTCTCCATTAATCATTTCTTTAGCTAAATCTGCCTGTTAGCATATTTCTAGCTGCCATTGCATGCTCCTAGCAGTTTCTTTAAGCAGCCCATGCATTTGTTTTTGACAGAGGTTGGCCTTAAGACAAAATCATCCATTCAAATCAATAACCATCATGCAACAATTGTTGACTAAGCCAATGCCTTCTCCTTCAGAACGAAAATCCAGTGGGAATAGTGTATAATTTTAAATTTAGTTTTGTACCAGGACCCAGCTATGTAATCCTGCTCTGTCTCTCTCCACCTTGTGGTTCGTTTGTATCATTGCAGTCAATTATTTCAGGGCACAAGCTGAACGTTTTGGTTTTCCTGTGTATAAATCAAATATTTAAGGATGTTATCCTTTTCCAGTTAGTTATCTATCTGCTAGATGATATAGCTGAAATTTATATCTGACAACTTACTTTTAACAGAATAACTTTTTCTGTCTTGTTCAGAAAAATGACACACTGTTGATTACCACATGGTTTGAGCTTGCTGTATCATGCCAGATATACTTTTTTTGTGATGCTTTGTCTTGAGACTTCAGCTAAGAGCACCCTAAAAACACATGATGGAGGCTCAGCAGCCTTCAGTGTATTTCCTGTAAATTAAACTGTTTAGTCTTTAAAAGGGTCGGGGGTAATTCAGTTCTGTAATCAATTCCCTTCCAAACTGGAGTAGACCAACCAAAGGCCAGTTCTGATTATTGCTGTGCTTAATTTTAAAGCAAAGTGCCTAGTGACAGCACAGATTTAGGTGTTTTAGCTACCTCTGTAGCTCATGGGTAGCTCATGCTGTGAGTTAGTCATCTGACTGCTGGGGAAGCCAACAGGTTCAACATCTCGATCACAGCTAGCACTGAAAACAGCGGTATGTCCTTAATCCCACCTGCAAGCGCAAATGCTACATCTTTGGCTGGAAGCAGGACTTTGCCTTCAGTTGAGATTCATACTTATTTCTGGCCTCTCTTTTGTGTTTAAATCACTTTGGGTTTTTTTTTCTCCTAGAAAAGGTATAAAAATTAAAGATTGCTCATTTATTCAGTTTATGAGTAATTAGCTGAAAAGAGTTGGAAGCCCATCAACTGTCATTCAAGAGACTCTTCAGTTTGGAGGGATGAAGCAGAAATCGTCTAATTACATGTGGTTAAAGTATTTTCAGGTTTCAACTTATAAACTGGAAACTTGAACCTCACTCTAGAGCCTAGTGGTTAAAACCTTTGGGAAGGAAAAGAGAGACCTAGAGGCCCTTCATTAATCTAATCAATGCTGAATATTAAAGTATTCACAAAGTGGAGCACCTGGTCATTTTTGTCTCCCAGATGAATACATCAACCATTATAATCACACTCATTCTGTCTTCTGTTCCAAATGTATGTTCATCGATCCCATGTAAAGTGGAATGATTTCAGCCTAAGGAAAAAAAAATTGCAAAAGAGCTTCCTTTCCCTGGACTCCACCTCAGTGTGGTGATCAGGGCACCCCCATAGGAAGCAAATATTCCAGGATCACAACAGCTAACCCCCATAACACAGGTGCATGCTTTTCCCATGTGTTCCTAGATAAAAGCAGATCAAGGAAGGGATAGGGAATGTTCCCGGCTTTGCTTTTTGTGGAACCAAACTGTTGAGTATGCCCTGAGAAAGCCAACAGAAACTAGCCCTGTCGCTGGCATCAGCAGAGATTTAGGTTATGAACAGGCACATGACTAAAGCATGAACCAGGCCTGGAGCTTCTCAGGCTTACCACGATTCAGCTCAGGTGGGCAGCTGGTTTTTAGAGGTAAGTGTCCTCTGAGCGTCTGCAGTAAGAAATAGCCAACTATTTCAACATTTTTTTCTGTATGCTATTATGCAAGATACTTATTTAATCAATATCGTCTTTTTTCCCTTGATTAAAATTTCCTGTACTTCTTCCTATGCCTGTAATTTGGGGCTGTTTTTCTTCCCAAATAAAAGCTTCACAAAGCTATCAGTTGTGCAGGGTTTCTAGCAGGTGAGTCATTAAGTATTCATTTTGATGAGTGTGACCACGGCTGTAAGACAGTCCCAGGAGGATTTCCAAAGGACCATTTGGTAATAAATATTCAACAATTTGTAATGTTTAGTTCTGATTCATGTCCCAGTACCCGTCAATGGCTGGACGTGTCCACTGTCCATACATAATATCTCCTTTCACCATCGTTTAATGACATCAAAATCATGCATTGCACCATCTTGAAACAGAAAATTAACAGATTTTTAAAGTCACCTTGTCGACTCCAAGACTACGTTTCAGCCTTGTAAGTCCATAAACTCTCTTTAATGCTTATTAAAGCTTATAAATGATACTTCTGCTTCAGTGGAGCTGCTCTAATTTACAGTGTAAGATGATTTGGTTCATTATTTGCAAGTGGAAGTGAGGCAGAATGGAAAGATGCGTGGATAAATGACAGTGGTAACAGGCAGTGCACTCTTAAAAGAATAAATATGATAGTTGGGAGGTATTTCCAACCCTAACCACACAGTGAGTAATCAAATAAGATGGATTTAGAATCTAGTGATGTGGTTTTTGTTTATCAGGCAAATTCATACTGTTCTTGTCAAGCTGATTTTGTATGTTTTTTCTAAGTAATAGAAACATGAAAATCATACTTATACCAAAGATATGTGAGGGTATGAATCATCAAAACTTTTTAACAAGTGTTTCTATCTGTCATTTTTATGTGTTCAAATCAACCCGTGATTCCTGAGAAAGAGTTGAAAACTGAATGAACATTGACAATGCCCTTCTCATTTTAAACAAGCCCACACAGACAGAGGAATGAAACATATGAGAGTCAGGTGCTTCTTCAACAAATGCCAATGCTGATGACATGGTAACACCAAAGTGCCAGGCTGAACTGAGTTTGGCATCACAAAGGTCATGGAGAAGAATATGAAACTCAGTATGAGGCTGTAGTTACTGCAAATGAGTAAATCTTGGTAGAAATCGGTTAACTTTTTTTCCTTCAACCTCCTTTATTTCTCTTTTTTATGATGTGATAGAAAAAACGTAAGTTTCTTCAAATAAGATTGACAAGCATGAAGAGCAGGAAAGAGTGAGGATAAGGAAATAGATGTCAAAGTTGACAGTATAAGGAGCAAGAATAAAATTTCCTTGGATGTCTCTGATACTGAGACTACAAATAGTTATGCTCTCATTTACTCTTTTGGTAGCACCCCTAATATTAATAGCATGATGCACCCAACTATGAAGACAAGGTAAACTGGAGTAAAAGAATCCTTATACTAAGCATTTAAAATTTTTCAAATTTGAAAAGTAATTATTAGATCTCCAAAATCTGAACTGGATAAAACATTCATATTGATAGGTTAAACAAATTAATTAGCTCGACTATTTATAATTTTTAGAAAGGAGCCTCTCTGCTACCCAAAATTTCACACTGAATGAAGTAATCCAGTAAATAAAAAATGTTGGATTGTTAGTCACAGAAACTGGATTGATTTTACTTAACTTTAACCTTCTGAAAGTTAAGCATCTTGTCTAGGCTGGTTGACAAGACTCCATCTATAGCCCCTGCAGGGAGAGACACCCCCAGAAAGTAATTTATCAACTGCAAAGATTCTGTCTGAGATAGATAGGACAAGATGTCCTCAGGATGTACCTGTCTCTTTCCCTTGGCAATAGAGAAAGCCTGCACTAATCTCTTAGGTGTGATGCCTAATGTCTGGATGGTTAATGTTAGCTAAGCTGAATCCTGCCCTAACTTCCCCAGGTTGTTTTGATTTATAAGGGACTGCAGGGTTTTCATACTGACGCTAAACAGAGAATTCCATTGGATTGAAAGGGTGAAACACTCAGTATAGATATGTAAAAATAATTACTAAAATTTTAGAAAGAATAGCTATCAGTAACATGACAAGAACTTTTAAATATTCCTATATTTGTAAGACTTATTTCAGGCCCTCTCATGCTTCCAGTGTATGATGAATCAGAGTAGTTGTAGAGTTTGGATTCCAGAAATCACAAATCTGTTACTACTTTTTTTGTAGTGAATCCTCATCGCCTATAGGTTTTTGACAGAAAAATTGTTTTTCATCTAGAAGCAAGCTACTGTATTCTGAAAAGGTATAGTGAGTGGAAGAATATAAACATAGAATCATTCAGGTTGGAGAAGACCCTTAAGATTATCAAGTCCAACCATTAACCTAACACTACGAAGTCCACCACTAAACCATGTAACTAAGCACTACGTCTACATGTCTTTTAAATAACTCCAGAGATGGTGACTCAAAGATGCATAACAAGATGCTAAAGAAGATGCCTAAGAAGGGATTATAGCCTTCTGTGGCACCTTATTAACTCTATCCAGTGTGCTGCAGCTGCACCTCAACTGCATGACCCCATCAGTGTATGAACAGGGACCTGTGCTAAACTGTCCTATACCCATTCTCCCTTCTATCCAGGGCTTCACATGGCCCTAAAATTCCTTCATAAAATGTTTTTATTATTCCAAACAATATGCGGCAAATGGAACTAAAATAATGGAAGTACATTTTGGCATGTCTCAGAGGACAAGGTGCTGAAGAGACATGCATAGAGTCTGTTTAGTTGACTGTGATGGTCAAAGTTACATACTTTAGATCTGCTCATTAGTGTGCCTTTAGTCCGAGAAACCATATCCTAGTGATAAATAGTATTTCTCACAGCTCTGCTCTGACATGCTGCTATCTCTATTCTAGTCATTTCATGTGCTTGAAATCTTTCCATTTATCTAGTAGAGTTACTCAAAATCGAGATCTGGCACCTCCTGAAGCAATGTGACTCTTAGTGTGAAATAAATAGGAAGGGAATGAAAAGGTGGTCCTCATTGAGTTCCTCAAGGTATTTTAAAGGCCTTAAAGCCGTTAGCTAACCAAGTAGCGGTGGCAGCCTAGACATTTATTCAAATAACAGAAGAAACTGTAAATAAATAAAGAAAATCAGATAGATATTTAGGTAAATTTAATAAAAAAGACAAGTTGCCTTGTATGAAACCTTCCAAATATATTTTTTTAGTTATTTCTGATCTTTAATATTTAATAACATCACATTAAAGTTATAACAAGTCTTAATTAGTAGAATTAATGATGTCCTTGTAGAAAGAAAGTTGATCGTGCAACCATCACAGAGCCAGGAATCAAAAAATAAGATTCTGAAGAATTAGTGTCTCTGGCATTACATTAATACAAATATACTAGGTAAAAGATTTGTAGATACCTGGAATTGAAGGACATCTGGCTTATGAGGATATATCACTAACAGCTATTCAACATAAACAAACAAACAAAACCCCCAAAAGACAGAGGAAAAATAATAAATGAAACACCTATATACAGAAACATTAACAAATGGGAGGTAACAGAGACAATGCCAAAGGCCAGAGCTTGCAGGTCACTGAAGGGACCAGTGGAGTGTAGCCTCAGCAAGCTTAGAAATTTGTAACAAGGAGGAAATGAGATCGTCTCACAGGGAAGATAAAAACTGTTGGATATTCAAAGGGAATTATGGAAATGTGAAACTTTTTATGGGAAGCTTAGGGGAGGGGCTGAAGGTGAGGAAAAGGAAAATCAGAGTGTATGGGAAAATCTATCAAAAGTGGGTGGGGAGAAACATAATGGAGGGGAAAAAAAAGAGGCCTGTCTCATGTAAGCAGGCTCTTGGTCCATATATCCATCTAGTTGTGGTGGGTTGACCCTGGCTGGATGCCAGGTGCCCATCAAGCTGCTCTATCACCCCCCTCCTTAGCTGGACAGAGGGAAAGAAAATATAATTAAAAACTCATGGGTCAAAATAAGGACAGGGAGAGATCACTCACCAATTATCATGATGGGCAAAACAGACACAACTCAGGAAATTAATTTAATTTATTGTCAATCGAATCACAGTAGGGTAATGAGAAATGAAACCAAATCTTAAAACACCTTCCCCCCATCGCTCCTTCTTCCTGGGTTCAACTTCACTCCCAATTTTCTCTACCTCCTCCCCTGAGTGGCACAGGGGGACGGGGAATGGGAATTGTGGTTCATCACCCATTGTCTTTGCTGTTCCTTCCTCCTCAGGGGGAGGACTCCTCACACTCTTCCCCTGCTACAGCATGGGGTCCCTCCCATGGGAGATAGTCCTCCACAGACTTCTCCAATGTGGGCCCTTCCCACAGGCTGCAGTTCTTCACAAACTGCTCCAGCATTGGTCCTTTCCATGGGGTGCAGTCCTTCAGGAAGAGACTGCTCCAGCATGGGTCCCCCATGGGGTCATATGTCCTGCCAGAAAACCTGCTAGAGCATGGGCTGCTTTCTATGGGTCTACAGGTCCTGCCAGGGGCCTGCTCCAGTGGGGACTCTCCATGGGGTCACAGCCTCTTTTTGGGCATCCACTTGTTCTGGCGTGGGGTCCTGCACAGGCTGCAGACAGATATCTGCTCCACCGTTCCCCTCCATGAGCTGCAGGGGGACAGCCTGCCTCACCATGGTGTCCACCATGGGCTGCTGGGGAATCTCTGATCCAGCGCCTGGAGCACCTCCTCCCCCTCCTTCTTCACTGACCTTGGGGTCTGCAGAGTTCTTTCTCTCACATATTTTCACTCCTCTCTCCCAACTGCTGTTGCACAACACATTTTTTCCCCCTTCTTAACTACATTATCCCAGAGGCACTACCACCATTGCTGATAGGCTTGGCCTTGGCAAGCAGCAGGTCCATCTTGGAGCAGGCTGGCATTGGCTCTATCAGACATAGGGGAAGCTTCTAGCAGCTTCTCACAGAAGCCATCCCTGTAGCCCTCCCACTACCAAAACCTTGCCACACAAACCCAATACAATGGTCAAGCCATGAACCTAGTTGTTGCAATCTGTCCTGTCTTGTTAAACTGTTCCTGTCTCTTCTCTGTGGCACCTTGCTTTTTATCTTGTGTGATTTGCAAGTGAACCCCAAGCAGGACTAACCCATGAGCGGGAGACTGAATTTGGCCAGACCCAAGGTTGGAGCCATGTCTAGGTGTTTACTCCAGATGTGCCCAGGGGGCCAGGTCTCAAGGGACCTGCAGGTGTGCCTGTGCCCACGGGTCTGGAGAACGAAGGCACCTGTATGTTTGCGAGTGAGCTCTAATCCTGATCACCTGAAGAGGAGACACAGGATCAGCCCTGTGCTGTTCACAGTGATGAAAGTGCTGCTGGTGCATTTGTGGCTGCGAGTAAAGGCACTACTCTCTCTCTCTCTGTTGATCTGTATGGCCAGATGTATGTCTGCGTGGATATTATACAGGTGCTCGTCCATTGTATGTGCGTTTGCATCTTTACAATACATACTTAGCCTTGCAGCTGGCAGCACATGTGCTTGAGATCAGGAGCAACCAGATTAGTAGAGGAGAAATCCCCTGGGTCTTCAGGTCCTCCAGATTTGACTTCCCTGATCAATTAGAAAACTGAATGTCATCTAAATGCAATGTTCAGAGCATTCAATGTTTTGTGAAAGATGTGCTCTGGCTGTTGAAATTATATACAAATTTACATGTGGATTTTTAAATCTAAACTAAGATTTTTTTAAATCTTGACTTGGAAATATTAATTATAGACATATACTTGAAGCAGTTAATATTAAGGTAAGTTAGATGTATTCATATTATGTACTCAAAGAGGCAGACAAAATCTAAGAGACACTGGTGATTAAAATACACATGAAAACCAGGCAAATTCCCTAAAGAATGAAGGACAGACGTACCTATTTTTAAAAAGGGGTAAGAGGGAATATCTAGGTCCATCAGCTTATCCTCAGTACCAGAAACATTCTGGAACAGCTTGTTAATTAGTTTGGATGCACCCTGCGGATAAGGTGATGGGGAACAGCTGACATGGATTTGTCAAGAAAAAAAAAGCCACATCAAATCAATCCAAGTTCTCTCTGTGGCAGGGTAATTGCCTAGTGGACAAGGGAGAAGCTGTAGATTTGATATATCTTGACATAAGTAAGCATTTTCACACGGTCCCATTTGGCACTATCATAAACGAACTGCAGAGGAACACAGTCTACCAGTGTCACGTGGAAGGTGCACAATGGTTTGAAAAGCCGAACTCAGTCATTATCCAATGGAGACCATCAAATCTGAAGGATTTTCCAGTAAAATTAGCCAACATAATTAACAACAACGTAATACCAATTACTAAATGAGTAGCAAAAGCCAGTACCAGTATAATTAATTGATTGAATAGTTAATTAATTGATAGCACAAGAAAGGCTTTCTAGGGAATCTGTTGAATCCTTGTCATTGGAGGCATTTAAGAGTAAGTTAGACTGCTGTATATTGGGGGTAGGTTTTTGTAAATTGGATGGATGAATGGATGGATGTGACTAGATGTATATTTGATGTTCCCTCTGGCTCCATGATCTCTTCACTACTTTCTCCTTGGCTCTGTCACAGCTTCTGACATTACTTTGGGGTGGTCGCTTGCTTCTTCCCTCAAGCCTTACTGCCTCTTATAGTAGCCTTAGCATCTTTCACAGTATCTAAGACAGAGGCACTCGTTGGCACAGTTTAGAAAGGTTTTGGAATGAAATCACTGTATAAGCACAAAGTTTTCTCATTATGTGTCAAATAAGAAGTTATTTGTGCCATAATTTTCTAGCTAGAAGTTAGAGTTATCAGGCTGCCTATTGTGTGTGTGCATATATAGATGTATTAAACAGAAAGATTGTATATAATTTCCTTTAATTATATCTTTGCCTATTAAAAGCCAACTGAATGCAATTTGTACCACATGATCAATGGTGTTAAATCACTTGCATTTCATTGCTGAAAATTTATTTTTGAGATTCGGTACTTGAGGCTATAATAGATTTCCTAATTGTAAATCTCAAAATTATGTTCTGCCTAAATTACAGTGTAACTTGCAGCAGAACATACTTTGTATCCAAATATAGGGTTTAATGTTTTGTGTGAACTGGAAAAGCATTCTGTTAAAGATGGTTTTGCATAAACTTGCATTTGTTTTACTGTATTCAGTGTGTTTATATAATAATCTATATTTATGTAACATCTTTCTCTCTACACAGACACATTAACACACTGAAAGAACTTTGAAGTTGTCAAGTCAAATATTTCAATTCAGGAAACCACAGTGTGCTGAAATTCTCTGGGTAGGGTGGTGGGTTTTTTTTTGTTTGTGGGTTTGGGGTTTTAGTTTTTTTTAAAGCCATAGGCTAGGTGAACGTCATCAGGCAGTCTTTGATTACACAGTCTCATAATATTCTTTGTGTTTGTAGGCTCTGCTCTTGAGTGTGGTCTTGGAGCTGCTCTTAGCTGACAGATAAATAGACTTGGCAAACCACATACAAACTGTAGAGAAAGATTTGTTTCCTTGTAATGAAAAGGAAAGCAAATGATGTCTGTAGCTAATGGCAGCTCTCAAAAAAACTCTTTCATTTCCTCCCTTTACCAACAGACACTAACCTCAAAAAAGAAAACTGCAGCATGAGAGCTCAGAGGAATCTGCTAGGAGTATGGCACCTATTCAGACACATTCCTCATGTTACGTGTACTGAGATAGCTGCTTAGAAGCAGCTTCCCACCCAGCGTGCAGACACCCAGAATCACCTTTCACTTAACATAAGTGGTCAGGTTCTTCCTTTAGTTAGGGAAGACTCTCAATGGAACCTGTCAAAATAGCTAGGTAGAGACTTTCAGAGGCACCCTACTTCTTCTGGGCTACCCCATGGTTCTGGGTTTTCTTCCGCAGACCAAGGTAGAAGGGGGAAGGGATGTGAGATCTTGGATCTTACACCAGCATTAAGTTAAAAATAAGGCTTTTTACCATAATGTGGTCATAAAACAACTCTCAGTACTGTAACTCCGAATGAGTCACTTCTCAAACTTCTCGCTAGCGTTAGTTGATGGATCAGGGTGAACTTCATGAAAAAGATGAAAATGTGCTTTTCAAGGAAACAATTTTCATCTGTTTTAAAATGCTGTCATTTGCTCCATTTCTGGCATCCATTTCCCCTTCTCTGGAGATTTTCAAGACCTGCCTGGATGCAGTCCTGAGTAATGTGCTGTAGGCAATCCTGCTTTAGCAGGGGAGTTGGACTAGATGATCTCTAGAGGTCCCTTCCAACTCTGAAAATTCTGTGATTCTGTGATTCTGTGATTTGAACTTCTGGAGGCGCAAGGTTTTTTTCAGTTATATGAAACCCGTCCTCAAAGTGTTCAAATGGCCTTAAAAATAAAGTGTTTAAGTAACATAAGTCTGTAATTAGGTGAAAGCAGTTTTATAGGCAGGAGCATAAACAACACTTGCATCTTTGGACCATAAGCCATGTTAACACAATTACTCCACTTATGAGTCTAATTTGTGTGACCATACCATCGGGGATCCAGGTTAGTAGAACAACCAGTATAAAATCAATATTATGTGACAGATATTTGTCCTTCACATAGCTTCAGCCTTCCTGCTCATCTAGGAACTTTGTTCCCTTTTCATTGAGTTTCCACTCTTGCCTTCCTAATTAACAGGATTCTTATTTGCCCCCAAACAGTATAACCTTCCGTTAGCTTCTTTATTGATCTGTGGCTTAATTCATTCTCTTTGTGGAAGACAGTCTCTGGACAGGTTAACCACCATTAACACCTGAGCTTCTGTTGCATGATGTGGACTTTGGTTCAAGTCCTGCTTCATTTCCTAATCCAAAGCCAATACTTATGCAGATGTTTCTGTCTTGCACAAAAATTCGGAGGCCTGAAAACCTACATAAGAGTGCAAATTTGAGATTTATTCCCATCTGTGTTTCCCCAGTCTGGGTAGCCAAAGAGATGACCCATATAACAAATATAACCTGAAGCTCAGCATTTTCAGTTCTAATGGATGGACATTCTCTGACCAAAAAAAACCCAAAACCAAACCAAAAAAAAACCACCCCAAAAAAACCTTGTTGAAAAATCTCTGTTTAGCCAAAGATTCAGTTTTGCTGAAATACCTAGAAAGCCAGTCTCATGGATGGTTAAACTAAGCTCAGTGAGGACATAGTGAGGACACCACTGGAAATTTCATATCTCAGATAGATGTCATCAATAGATTCAGGATCAGCTATACATCAAACAGAAACCACAGTCATACTGCCATTATTCTTGCTTTACACAATTATTTCCATTCAATTTGCCGCCCAATCTTAAGACCAGATTCATCTCACCTATGTTTATGTATCTAACAGAGGTACTTAAGTTGGAAGCATAAGCATACTTAACAGTTAAGGAGAGAAAAAGGCACCTCTGCAGGACAATTCAGAATTAAGATGGTCTCAACCCCCAATAGAGATGCTTGTCTCTGTCCTCTGACAACAGCCAGTGCCTACAGCAATCATGCTTCCAAATTAGGTCCTCAGTTAATTGGGTCAGTCAGGATCCATCTAGGGCATTGTCTTAAATTAGAAAAAAGCATTGCTGCTCTCTTTCTTTATGCTTTTTTTTTTTTTTACAGTACCTGAACAATAAAATCTTAAACTTCATTAGTTTTTGCTCCATGCTACGATCTAATATAATAACGCTGGGTAGGCAAATAGTTAGTTGATACTATGCTGTGATCCTGGCAGACTTTCTAAACCAATTAGGGTCAATGTAGATCAGTTTTACGCCTGCAGGGAGTAGTCATAGCCATACATGAAATGATTCAGAGAAGCAGTAGAAAGTATGGTAGCAGGAACAATAGGACTGCCTTGGGTCTTTGTATTAATTTAAAAATGAGAGTGGAGGAAAATGCATGAATGAGTTGGTAAGACTTTAGCTTCCTGGCCTGTGCGGAAATGCTGGTTCCAACTTGTAATATCCCTGGTGGCAACAGCTACCCCGAGGGTGTCAGCTTATCTGCTGGACAGCTGTATGTCTGCAAATGCTGACTGTACTTAGTATATTGGCAGGGACTTTAGGAATGGAGGCCAGAATTTACTCACGTAGTTGTTAAATTCCTAAGCTGAACCCTCCAGCGAATATTGTAAACATATCTTCAACACAGCAGGAACAATTCTACATGAGCATTATGTTTCTTTTCCAGGAGGAATGTTGACACTAATTCTTATAAAAAAGGAATGAGCACAGGGAGTCTGTTGACTACAGTGTAGCTGAAATGGGTAAACGAATGAGACCCTATTGGTACAGGAAGGAGAAGACAGACAGTAATGATGTGACAGTAAGCACCAGTCACAAGTTATCTGGGAAGACAAAGAACAAGGGTTAAATCACAGATGTGGCAGTTCAGCTTACTCTCTTACACTTACATATCAGGTGTCACGCTCAAATACCAGAGGAAAAGCTGTACAAGGAGGCATGCAGGTGACTTCTATATACCCAAATGCTGTATGTATGTATTTTTAAAGGATGAACTGAAGTACTGTTACGTAGCGGAAAAAAAATTGAATTTCTTGGACTCAAACAAAATATCTGTAACGCATTGCCTCCTTAGTCTTTTTTCCTTATCTGTAAAACAGGAATAATAATCTCACCCTGTTGCCCACTATCTACTCAGTGAGATTCCCATTCAGAGATTTTAAGGCCAGAGGCTCAAATAGTTCATCATATCTGATATGCTTGGATGCACAAAATTTCATTTATTATTCCTGCATTTAGCCTAATAATTGACATTTGAATAAACAGTAGCCTCGTTTGTTAAGGGTCCGAGCATTTTTGGAAGACTATAGGACATGCAATCTATCTTTCCTGATAGCTTTTGATTAAAAATATATGTCTCGTTTCCAGCTTGAATCGATCTGGCTTCAGCCACTGTTTCTTGAGATGCGTTTCTTTCCTAGTCTGTAAATCTCACAGGGGCAGCACAGTGGGCCTTGATCTCAATACCGCTAAGATATCCCTGTAATACGAGCAAGAATAGTTCTTCATTTTATTCAGCTGCAGTAATAATATTTGATGCGGGGAAATGTGGGGGAAGGGTTTGATCTAAAGGCATTTGAGTTACCAGCAGTTCTCCTCAGCCTGCCTTAAATGTATTAACGTTCCCACTTTCAGCTGGTAAAGGGGGAAATAATGATAAGTGTCACATTACAGGGCAATTTGAGCCTCTTCGTTATAAGTGTACGGGAGATATTTTCTCAGCAGCGCTGGCACCAGAACACAATGCAAGTCCAAGAGCAACAAATCACTGCAATAACCCAGTGGTCAAAGAAATTAATTCAGATAAATAATAAGAAAGCCTAACAGTTTTAATTTCTTTTTATCCTTTCAGACATAAAAATGACATTTAAAGGCAGAGTCATTACACTATGCTTTACACCTGATGAAGAACCAAATCTCTGCTCACATTTTTTAACTCTTCCTTTGCTATAGTTGAATGAGTTTATGTTCATTCTGCTTCCTGATGGTTTGTTGAGAATCAAATGATAGGGCAGACTTAACAGCTCCAGCCCTGTGTATTGGAATATGGTTGACAAAGGCGGATTAATGTCCGTGTTTGGCAGAATACCTCTATGCCATATGAAGACACATGCTTTAAAAGCAAAAAAACCACCCAACCCTAAAACGCTGCAGCTTTTAAAGCACGCTCTTCTGTCAATTCTGCTAGGCTGCTTTGTCAAAGAAGGAACTGGCCTGGAATATAGAATTATTTACATGAGTAAATATCCCTGTAAAGGTAGGAAACCCTGAAATTTATTGACCTCCAGCTTATCTCTCTGGCCCTATATTGCTGGATGGTAGCTGCTGAAAGGAAAGGAGAGGAACTTTTATACTTCCTTACACAGAAGAACAGAGATAAGTGATGCACCTATAAGGCTATGGCACATCTTCCCTTGCTTTGGAATATACTTCGTCTTTTGGAGTAGTGACTGGTTTGTGGACAGAGTCAGAAAAATCCCAAACAAACCCGAAATGCTCTTTAAAGATTTTCCTTTTAGGTTGTCACAAAATAGTGACGTCGTTGATTATCACCACAGTCATACACAGTTGAATTAGGAAGGCTTATCTCCTGCTTCTGTCGATTTATACCACAAATTACAGTACAATAACGTTGTACCGGAACGATACTACATACTGCAGCACAGCACACTATCCTGCTTCATGTAGTTCTGTCTTGGGCGACAAATGCATCCCTGATGAGGACTGAGTCATGTCATATGGCTGCAGAAGACAGAGTCTACAGAGCTGAGCTTTTCCAAGAATTCCAAGAAGTATCTGAGAATTAGATAACAGTGAGTCATTTTAGCTACAAAATTATTTTAATTGACAGTTGGTTTTGGAAGCAGATTATTTATATTGAGTATTTTATCTGTCACAATCCAAAGGCACACTGTTTTACATTTTCTATCTCCCATTTCAGAGTTTTTTGGCATTTCTGTGTGCTTTTTTTTGCTATAGAAATGTTTTCACAAAAGCTAAAACTCTCAGCACAGGTATAAGGATGTTTATAGACAACTGAATTTGGAATAATTGCTGTTTTTCAGAAAAGCTTGGAATTTTTTTTTCTGTATTATTTCAAGCTTTAGTATTTTTTTAAAAAAAGTAATTGCAAGACCAATTAATAATCTTTATTTATTGATCACAGTGTTTTAAAATGTGGAAAATCAAAGCCAGGGTTTTAGAAAACAAGAGATCTCAGCAAACTGCATAACAACAGCTCAGCAGCTTGTACAACATGCTTGCTGACATATCTAAAATACCAAAGAACTACTTGTTTTATGAAAATAATAAAAAAAAATCAACAGCCTTTTGGAAAAGAAAAATTTGAAAAAAATTTGAAATCAAACACTTAAAGGCCTACTCAATTTAACAAATGACTCTTAATAACCCAGATATTTTCTTATTGACCAGTAAAATTCAACTGTTTTAATAGCATTTCGTTTAAGTGTTTACTACCTTGTGACTGTAACTGTAACCCTTTTTCTTTTTGCTTGTCATTCTTGCAGGTGCAGTGATAAAGCATTTTCTAAGAGTGCGGCTAGTCTACTTTCATGACCATTTGTGGTGGCAGACTTGTATTCCAGAGAGGTACAAGAGGTACAAGAGTGCAAATGGTTTAGATCTAGCCATTCATTCACACTACACTTTGCAGTAAAGTTTCCATCTATTTCATAAATTATGGGTCTATTCCCCATAAGATCAAAACCATCACCTTTGACCTTATCAAAAACCTTCTCTCTTTCTTGAGATTAAATTGCCGAGGATTTATTTTGTGAGCTGCTGGCGTGGAGTACTCTAACACTCTGTACGCTGTCTGTCAGTGGTCTGTCTTTAATGAACCAAGGATGATCTCTGTTTATAAAAATGAAGTTATGTTTTATGAAGCCCATTATTTAGAACTGTAGTTAGGAATTTTAGATCTGTGTTTAATAGTGAAACAGATCTGCAGGATTAACATACCATTAAGACTTTTTTTGGTGTAGGCATAATGTGATAATAACATCTCACAGAAATAAGAGGCTCTTCCCCATTTGACAGTCCATTAAATGTACCAGTATCATTATTAGTAGTATTAAAACTGTGATTTTGATCACAGTCTTTATTCACTGTACTAGGAGCTGTACAGATATATATTAAAAAATCCTATACTACAGTTAGATTATAAATTAAGGTTATATCTATTAGGTAATCAGTATCAGTAAGTTAATATCCAACAGTTTAGTAGTTAAACAGTGAATTGCACAAAGCTGTGCTAAGTCTTCATAGGATTATTACCCCAAGCTGAAACATTTTCGACATTACTGAAGTTGCCTCTTCTCTTTTCTTTCCTTAATACAAACCCTAAAGTTGCATCATTCTTGATTTTTAACAATTAAATCAGTGTGAACATTTTAAAGGGGAGAGTGATAAACTGTCAAATGCGAGGCTGCCCAAGGAGAAAGAGACTGGACCGTCAGTATGGGAGAGGAAAAATTGTTCATTAACTTCCTCTTCTATATTCATTGCTCTGAAAACTCAGGTTTGGAATAAAAGAGGATGTTAAGGATCTGACATTGTTCAAAGTGTCAGTGAGAATGTGGCAGATTAAGTTACAAAGCAACAGAAACAAGCAGTTTTGGCCAAAAGATGATGTTGCTGAGCTGAATGGAACTTGCCAGGGACATATGTACATGCAAAATGTGTTTGTTGGGTTTTGTTCCATGCTTACAATCTTTGGGGAATTAGGAAGTCTTCTTTGCAGCATGTCATGGTAAATCTCTGCTGTCACATAAACTGAATCAAGGACCAAAACTGAGATAGGTGTATACCATTAAAATGGTTGGAAAGCTATTTTTTTTAGCTATATCAAAATAAGATTGATTGGGCCTGGAGGCTTTACACCCACAGAAATTCAGGAGGTCAGTTCCGTCATTAAAAGATTCACTTGGGAAGTACTAAATTAAGAACTGTGATTACACTAATTGTGTAGTGGTCGTGTAAGGACATAAGACTGGAGTGAACATTTGGAGATTATAAAATCCAGTCCCTTGTTGACACACATAACCCATGTATCATTTTACACTGGTCACAAACTCAGAAGATCTGACTCTCTGGCTCTTTATTCTACTCTAAGAAAGTAGAATTAGTCTTGAACTCCTCAGTTACGGACTCTCCAACAGGGGGAAATATCCAGAGAGGGGAGAGATACTTATCCCATAACCTCCTTCTCCATAAATCCTGGTACAAGTGGCATGAAGAAAAAGACATATTAGAAACAACGAGGAAGACTATTCATAAAATAATTGTTCTCATAGTCATTTGATTGTAGAAAGGGCATTTTCATCCAATATACATTAGACTCCAAGGATTCCCTAAACTAGGACTGAAATAAGACTCAGGGATCTAATTAGTGACTTTGCAAGTAATTGTCTTTCCTTAAACACTTACTCCTGTGCATAATAGTGTTCTCATTTTCCCCACTGACAATGTTCCAGTTCTCCATTTTGTATGATAATACAAATGCTTATGGCCCTCTTGGAACTGCTTCAGCTATGTTCTACCTATGAGCTAAAAAGAGATTGTGGAGACAGATCTTTCTTACAGGTTTTCTAGTCTCAGGAAATCTTTTTCAGTTAGTGATGTTACTCCCATGGAGAAGAAAAGATTACGTTTATTTTACTGGTTTCTGAAGCATGTGGAGAAAAGAATCACTGGAATAAAAAATAAAACACATTTTTGGGGATTAGTAAATAATGCAAGCTACAAGGAATCTGCAGCTGCTCTTAAAATGGGTGATTTTTTTTTTGCAGTAATTCCCTATGTTCTCTTTTACATACAAAATTGAGATAAAAACCTGAAATTCAGTAAGCATGTAGTAAAGATGATACATTGAACACCGATTTTGTTTCTATTCATATCATTCCCTATTCACAATCTTTTCAAGGTTTAATCTCCTTGATATTATTGTACTTTCACTCATCTATGATTCTGCCCCTTAATTTCTTTTCTCTTTGTTCTTCAATTTATTTCTTTCCATGAGTATTTCAAAGATGTTTTGTCAATTAAAACAGAATAAGAAAGTAAGACCTGCCTAACTTACATGGATTTGTATAAATGCCCTACACCATGGGTTTAGAAATTGGACAAGCAGTTCTCCTACTTTTAAAGTATAATTGCATTTACAGTACTGTTTACCTCATTAAAGGAATCACAGTATTCTTGTATAGAATTCTTGATTCTATACCATCTTCTGATTTATTTTATGTTTCTCCTGGTTTGCATTCCACTGAGTAATATTAGGTAATTGCTGGTTAAATGCAAAGGTGTCTTTCAAGAAACAATAGTACTCAGTCACACATTGTCTTCTAAAATGTATTACACTAATTGAACACAGGTCAATACACACGACACTATGACAAACATTTGACACAAACCATAGCTCCAGGGTTGTTTTTTCTGTTTTTTGTTGTTGCTGTTTTGTGGGTGGTTTTGTTGTTGTTGTTGTTTGTTTGTTTAATATTATTGCAAAGTTCTTACTAAGTTTGGAGACTTTGTAACTAGGTGATAGGTGATGGTAACGGGAGGTGAGGGCGCAGTGGGGAGACTCCTNCTTAATATAATTGCAAAGCTCTTAGTAAGTTTGGAGACTTTGTAACTAGGTGATAGGTGATGGTAACGGGAGGTGAGGGCGCAGTGGGGAGACTCCTGAGGTCTGAAAGAAAGCAAATGTCACTGCTGTATTCAAGAAGGGCAAGAAAGAGGATCTAAGGAACTACAGGCTCGTCAGCTTCACATCACAGGAATGTGGCTGGGAGAAACCCGCATGGATTTTTGAGGGGGAAATCACAACCCACCAGCCTGAAAGCCTTCTACAATGAGATGACTTGCTCAATGGAGAGCAGTAGATGTTGTTTATGTTGACTTTTGTAAGGCTTTCAAACTTTCTCACATCATATCCACATGGAAAAAAAATTATGAAGGATGGACTAGATAAATGAACAGTGAGGTGGATTGAAAACTGGCTAAACTGTTGACTCAAAGGGTTGTGACCAAAGACACAAAGTCCAGCCGGAGGCCAGTTGCTAGTGGTTTGGCCCAAGGGTCGATAGTGTGGCCAGTGCGGTTTGACATCTTCACTGATGACCTGTACGATGAGACAGAGTGCACCTTCAGCACATTTTCAGATGTTAAAACTCAGAGGAGTGGCTGATACACCAGAAGGTTGTGTTGATATTCACAGGGACCTTAAGAGGATGCAGAAAAAGGCGGACAGGAACCTCACGCAGTTCAGCAAAGGGAAATGCCTCCCCTGGAGAGGAATAACCCCTGGCACCAGGACAATCTAGGGCCAATCAGCTGAAAACCAGCTTGGAAAGGAAGGACCTGGGGGTCCTGGTGAACACCAAGTTGGCCATGAGCCAGGAATGTGTTCTTACAGCAAAAAAAGCCAACAGCCTTGTGGGCCGCCTTAGGCACAGTGTTGCCAGCAGGTCGAGGGAGGTGATCCTTCCCCTCTGCTCAGCCCTGGTGAGACACATCTGGAGTGCTGAATCCAGTGCTGGCTAGCCAGGACAAGAGAGACCTGGACATACTGGAGAGAGTCCAGGGACCTGAAGATGATTAAGACCTTGGAGCACGTTGTATGAGGAGAGCTGAGAGAGCTGGGACTGTTCAGCTTGAGAAGAGAAAGCTCAGGCGGATCTTCGCAATGTGTTTAACAGCCCCTTCTCAGTGGTGCACTGTGAGAGAACAAGAGGTAATGGGCAAAAATAGGAAATTCAATTTAAACATATGGAAAAGCTTTTTTTCCTGTAAGGTTCGTCATACACTGGAATAGGTTTCCCAGAGTGGCTGGGGAGTCTTCGCTCATGGAGAAGTTTAAAACCTGATCGGATATGACCCTGAGCACCCTTCTGTGGGTGGCCCTGCTTAAGCAGGTTGGTTGGACTAGCTGGATCTCCAGAGGTGCCTGCCAACCTCAGCCATTCTGTGATTGTGTTACAAATAGATTAAGGCTTGAAAGTTTCCATCAAATCAGTTACTGTTTACTTGGTTTTGCCAAGTGTTAAAATTTTCCTCCAAAAAACATAATCATCTCTAATTTTGATCCCAGTCCAGAAAAGGCTGTGGCTAAGGCACTATTCCTTGAAGTAGAAGCTGCATGTTCACCTTTCCTCCAGAATGCTATTAATTTAAAACACTTAAGAGATATTTAGATCTCAGTTTCCTGTTAAGCTTGTTCTTTGAAACCAGTGGCAAATTCTGAATCATAACTGTAACTATATATTTAAAAAACTACCACAGAGAAAACTTGCTTTAAAATGTCTGATATGGTGTATCCAGTGGTCAGAGATGTAGTCAAAACTCCCAGATTATATCTTCAGCTTTCTCATCAGTTATGATTTTGGGAAAACTTCCTCCTCTGGTTTTGGGTTTTTTTTTTCATTTTAAAAATGAGTGAATACTTGCTTTAATCATTAGGGTATTGTCAGACTTAATAACTATGTGTTAAAGTCTTTGTTTGAAAGTGTTATGTAAAACCAGATCACTTTGTACAAACTATTATTTTATAAGAATACACAGATCCGTACCCAGCAGGAGCATCCTTCCTAGATACCATTAGTATAATCTTCCATTTAGAGTCCTGAAACAGTAAAAAAACACCCGAACTGAAACATCCTCCCCCTCTCCTCCCTCCAAGAAAAAATCCTTTACCCACATAGAAAAAAACTACAGGACAGCTTCACTATATGGGTCATAGGGCTCTTATTTATATACTTCAGATATAATTGTAGCCATTTATTAAACTGTTGCTTTTGTTTTGTATTTTCAGTTACCCAAGCATAAGCATACACATAGACATGTTTCCACTGATAAGAGGTCACTTTGTAAACCCCTGCTTTTACTTCCGTTCAATAAAAAATATTTTAATAAAAATTGCCTTTTCAATTAAAAGGCTAATTTCTCTTTGAGACGAGAAGCTTCAAAAGGGTAGCCTACAGAGTCAGAGCAGTTTGCCTTTAAACTGCAACATTATGAGTACCATAGAAGGCTTTGGATTCTTGCTGGGCTTTAAATCTTGTAGTATATCATCATTTATTTAACACTACTTGAAAGGAGCCGGACCTGTAGAAAGAGATATTAATTGTTCCTCCTTTCTTTTAGGTTCTGTATTTCAACCAGAACTAAGTTTGACAATGGGTAAAAAAAAAAAAAAACAAACCCATAAAAGCTGTCTTTTAAATANAGCACAGTATAATAAACAGTAAGTTTTTTGAGAAGGTGAGTATGAACACTACAAACTAGTGTTAACAGGTAGTAGTATGGATTTGTACTCTGCAAGAGAATTAAAAAAAGAATAGCCCTGACTGGTGCACTCATTCCTATACCACAAATATAAATCTATTTTATAGTATAAATATAATAGAAAAGCAATTAATATAAAATTAATATAAAATTGGTTTATTATTACCAAAATGGCCATGTCAGGGAAAACTTTTAATCTGAATGCAACTGATATCAGCTTAGTGTCAACAGCTATATATGAGAGAACACTGTGCCACTTTACCTGAACCATTATAGAATCATAGAACAGTTTGGGTTGGAAGAGACCTTTAAAGGTCATGTAGTCCAACACCCCTGCAATAAGTAGGGACATCCTGAAGTAGATCAGGTTGTCCAGAGCCCCATCCAACCTGACCTTGATTCTTTCCAGGGATGGGGCATCTACCACCTCTCTGGGCAACCTGTGCCAGTGTTTCACCACACACTGTAGAAAATTTCTTCCTTATGTCTGGTCTAAATCTACTCTCTTTTAGTTTAAAAGCATTACCCCTTGTCCTGTTGCAACAAGCCCTGCTAAAAATTTGTCCCCATCTTTCTTATAATCTCCCTTTAAGTACTGAAACACCACAGTAAGCTCTCCCCGGAGCCTTCTCTTCTCCAGGCTGAACAACCCCAACTCTCTCAGCCTGTTCTCATAGGAGAGGTGCTCCAGCCCTCTGACCATTTTTGTGACCCTCCTCTGGACCTGCTTCAACAGGTCCATGTCTTTCCTGTGCTGGGGGCCCCAGAGCTGGACGCAGTACTCCAGGTGGGATCTCACAAGAGCGTAGTAGACGGGCAGAATCCTCTCCCTCGACCTGCTGGCCATGCTTCTTTTGATTCAGCCCAGGAAATGGTTGGCTTTCTGGGCCAATATAGTCATAAACTTCTAAGATAGAGATTTCTGTAAGCTACAGTATTTTCAACGGAACTCCAAAGGCTGGTCAGGGATTATGTTGTTCTTCAATAAGAGAGTCAGATGTGAAAGTTTTGGGTAGATAGCTTAGTATGACTTTCTGCTTAACTCCTCCTTAAGAGCTATCCCAAAACCAGAGAATTCTGATCATTGTTTAACACAATACAGCTATTAAAAGATTTTTTTAAATTATTGTAATGTTAATTGCTTTTCTGTTTCTTAGTTATCTTTTTCTTTCAAATTTCAAACCTTATCTCCTTGTTATACGACAACTCATCTCCAGTATATTTTAAACAAACCTTTGATCATGCTCTCTTCCCTATAATTAATCTATCCATGTGTCTGTATTATTTAAATAAATAATAACAGTGGGTTTTGGCTTTCCCCCCCGCTACAGCACCTTATTTTCCCAACATGTTCTCTTATTATGACCCCTCATACATTCATATTTTGTTTGCTTCCTCAACAGTTTCCCCTGGATTATTGGATTCTTCAAGCCCTTTTCTTGTATTCTTGTCGTGGCTGATGGACATGTGAAAATCTGCAATCCATTCAATGCATTTGTACTATAGATGTCTCTCCTTGATGTTTCATAACTGGGCAGGCAGTAATTTAACAAAGTCTGGCAGATTTGGGGGATGATTAAAAAAAAGGTCTTTGTAGTATGTCAGTTCAGCTCAAGGGTAATTAATGAATTTTCAGTAAATATCATTAATCTAGTGATGAACTTCCAGCTAACTTCTGATTACAATCCACAGTATTGCACACTCACACTTGCAACTTTGGAAATCTCTAATTAAATTGATGGTGCTATTGCAGCAGAACTGTTGGTGGAGGAAAAAAAACAGTACAACACTTGAAATTAAGATCTGTGTAGTAGAAAAGGCCTCCAACATCTTCAGTGTTTCTCCAACCAGATATCGCTTTGCACATGATGTGGTTTATAGGCTAACACACTTTAATCAAGACAAAACAGTGGAAGTTACATTGATAACTGACTTTCAAATACTCTGCAATACTGCAACTATCAGACAGAAACTACTATTTAGTTCAGGTGGGGATAGTTTGCTCAGTGTATTTGCTAAGTGGCACCTCCAGGTCAGGGGGAAAGACAAGTGATAGATCAGTGGGCTAAGTGGCTAATATTCATCCACTTTTGTAGTTATAATCACAGCCCTGGTTTCCCCCTCTCAGTTCTTGGTTTCATTTTTGCTAAGATGTAGTTTTCGGGATCTTACTTTGCTCTGTGTTGCTATTTGGCTCGTTGTTACATTCAAGAAAACTCATCTTTTTAATAATTTACATGTGAATTAATTATATGCTATTTTTCTCTAATTCCTCTACTGTTTTTAGTTTTTCCTCTATGAAAAAAAAAAAGAGATTGACAGTTATCTAAAATTTTTAACTTGAGAAGATAAAATGTACAAATAACTAAGAGGAATATTCATGATTTTTTTTCTATTTTTACTGGTAAAACCAACCCTAATTTTCCTACAGTCTTCAGACACCAAATAAAAGCTAGAAAGGTGTCATATTAAACATTAGCACTGACTTGCAAACCATACATTAATGACACTCTCATTACACCCTGAAGAGGGTGTTGGGTTGGGTAAACTAAAGCGACACTGAAATTTGTACCTTTTAAAGAAGCATTGATATAACAGTATGAATAAGAGCATGCCCAAAAGCCATAGAAAATTAAAATATAGAGCCTTTAGCCTCAACAACCATTTCACTTCTCTTCTCGAGAGGTACTACTAATCTCTGTTAGTAATGAAATAGAACAGAGCCTTCTATTCATAGGTACATAACAGCTGTTCCTTTTTTAAAGATGGGGAAAGAATGGCACAGAGAGGAAAAAGGACAACAATTTTTCATCTGGGAGGTTGAGTAGTTTAAGAGAGCTCAGAATTTGTAGTGCTCAGCTCAGACTGCAAACTACTAGAAATAGATTACACTGGCCATGCTCAGGCACTTGAGTATTTTGATCATTAAGCAGCTGGGCAAAAGCTGTCTTCTTTCGCTATCGTGTTGAATACATCATCAGCCCAGAAGCACACACATTTCAGCAAAGTTAATTATCTTTCAGTGACTAAAGTAGCATGACGATTGCTTGTTTATCAAGTTACATATGAGGCACCCAAACCAGGTCCAACCTGAAAAACATGCAGTTTTAATTCAAATTCTTTTGATTCCTGTTCATGTTTCCAGAAAGTAAAACCTGTATATAGGAGGTGCTGTCTTTTTTTTTTTGAAGTGAAAAGGACTCAATCTTGTCCATATAAATGACCTTGTAAATATTCATCTCAAACTTCTATGCCAAAATGGAATCCAAAATTCAGAGCCAAACAAGTTTCATGAAGCATCATTGCTTTCACAGAATGATTAATTCGCCACAGTGCATATAATTTAGGCAGAGGGTAAACTATTTCTCTTCTGTTATAACACCTTTTCATTCCTGGCAGCATGTTCTTACATCTTGACCCATCATACATTTACATGCTATTTTATTCTCATCTATTTCACATCTGCCTTCTCTGTATTCATAGCTTTAATCCCAGCAGTTCCTTTCTAGTGCTCCTGTGATTGCCAAAGTGCACATGTAAATCCTGCTGTAAAACTCCATGTTCCAACAGGTGCTGGCTGCCCTCCATGGAAGGATGGCAACTATTCACAAACTAAAGGGCCGACTTTTTTTCTGTTGAAATAGAAAGCTACAATCTTTAAAGGCTGGAAGAAACAAAACCAGTTTATTACTCTAGACAGGATGATTTGCGAATGCTGCCAGCCTAGTGATGTTCTGCTGCCTTATGTGCCCTGCATCCTCTTGGCACTGCATTTAAATAAATGAATGCAACCATTAATGGATCACCTGCTTCAGACAGGGGAGGCTACAAGTGTATTACAGAGAAAAATAGGGGAAAAGAAAACATAGGTGAAGCTAATGAAAAAATGCAAGCCCATAAGTCTTTTATCTACTGTTACATTGACTTTACCTGCTTCTGGCTCTGGGAAGATTCTCTAGTCTCTTCAGATACTTTTCTGCGCAAAAAAGTGGAAGAGCTAAGTTTTGGAAAAATACAGAGGCAGTACCTGGGGTGGTATCCTGGAGCTGTTCTCTTTCTGCTGCTGGGGCGTTTGGTAAGTCCTAGGCATTGGAACAGGATGTTCTGTAAGAGGCAGCAATCTGACTGGAGAAACGCGGAGAGGGGAGTAATTTGCTGTACCATTAGGGAACCTTATGCTCTGGAGTTCAGCCCATCAAATCACAGCAGGAGAATTGCCTGTCAGACCATCCAAGCATTGCTTACCTGTGCCTGCACTGACCTTATTGGTATTCAAGCCCTAGTGCTAGGGTATAAAGAGGCAAATTGGCCTCCTTAATGTCACACAGAACAAGGACCTCTTAGAAAAGTGTCTCTGATTCAGTATTCGGCTCCTGCCAGTGCAGAAGCCTTGGCTGGCCCACATTGTGGTTCACTTTTGTGTCTTTATAGCAGTGGTCAGAGCTGCTGAGTGGTCAAGTCCATTGGATGACAACTGTTTCACTGCAGCGTTGCTGTTGATAGTGCAGGAAGGGATGTGTGAATCTTTGCCAAAGAAGGCCTTCTAGTCATTGCTGAAATGTCTAAGGGCACTGCATGCAAAGATGTAAATTAAACAGACAACTGATGTAACCTCCAGAATTTATGAAACAGAATAATTAGCATGGAATTGTATTATTTCCCAGATTTGAAATGATAAGCAGTGCTCCAGAACTTCTACATGAGCTGACACGTCCACATGGGCTTTGTTTCCCTGACCCCCGTGTCTCAGAGGTGAGTGGGGAAGCCGGCACTCCTGTGGGAAGGGGTTACGCTCCTTCCCTGGAAACCAGCCACCTCTTATTGTCACAAGTACGTGCTCAACATTTTGACATTGGAAAATCAACTGTCTGCCTGGCAGTGCTGGAGGACTGTCATGCTCTGCTGCGAATTGTTTGCTTGCCATTTGTGGGCATGAGGAATATGCCAGGAATAATATTTTTGTCAGGGAAAAGGGAGGGCCAGCGGCTCCCTTAGGGCTGGCAGGGCCTGGCAGCCAGGACCTGTCCCACCACCCCAGCCAGGGAGCCAGGCAGTCAGGGGGTACCAGGGGCAGCCACAGCCCTGGGCATCGATACCTTCTTGGGGACAAGGATGGGCTGAGGCTGGGCCAGGGCATTGGCCTGGAGCTGGAGACCAACATCCCACAGTGTGGCTGGGGCAGGGATGGGCTGAAGTGGGGTCCTGGGCCATGGGCAGAGTGGGGGGAGGCCCAGGGGAGGACAGGCACGGCTGTTGGTGCCCTCAGTGTTCTGACAATTTTGTCTTGCAAAGAGTGAGATTTCCAAGCTGAGCTAGAGCCTTTGGTGTCATGCACCATCCTGCCCCTGAAGAAGTAGTTTTTTTATCAATCCTTCTTGGTTTGAAGAGGCACTAGGCCCGTTTTTTTGGATTATAATGTGAAAAACACTAGTAATAAACATCCTCACAATGCTCTGAGATCTATGCATGCACCTATTCTGCTTGGTCCTTGTTCCTTTCCAAGGTTGTACTGTAATCATTGGGTTTCCACCTTATATGTAGGAATCCTTCCTTTTTTTTATCTGATATTGCTTATAACTATATGCAGGGCCCCAATGCGAACTCTTTTATCCTATCACCAGATGCAGAGTGATGGTGGAATGCTTATTTGGACAGCTGAAGGAAGGATAGAGTTGCATCCAAAATAACTTTCATTATAATAAGACAGGACAAAATATTTGAATGCAATAGTTCAGTGAGAAAATTCCAGCTTTTTATACCCAATATATATATCATTCAAAACATCTTGTGTTTCAAAAGCATTCCCCAAGCCTGTGACAGGGCAGAACTCAGCCTGAACTCCTGACTTCTAAGGATCCTAAAGCCATTTGGGGAAGCTGACATTCATAAGCAGGACTTCTGGAGATAAAATAAAGACTTCATGGGCAAAAACTGTATAAAAAATGAAATCCCGTATACTAGAAACTGTATTTTTGGTTGGCTTTATATGTAAATAGGATATACCTGTCTGTCATCTTTAGTGCTGTATAAAGGTGAAGTATGTGATCCACCAGAGTGAGTCTTCAACATTCATGGACTTCTTTACCAATTCATACAGCTGGAAAGTGTTCCCTCTAATCATGTGAATATACAGTCAAGGGAGGTCTGGAAAACAGGAAGTGCTTGAATACATTACACATATAGTAGTTTAAATGAGTGACTGATTACTAGGGCACATGCGGTTTATTGGATTGTGAAATACCAAGGAGTATCTTTCAGTGGTAGCTTATAGCATGTTAAAGTAGTGTTCCACGTGCTTTTTAATATACCTGGGGTGAAGGGACTGCTAATCCATATGGGGTATATTGTGCCTGATTAGTTTTGTGGAGTGTGTTGTATAAGGGTTGATTTATTTGCTGAATAAAATATCAACCTACATGTAACTCTGTGTGCCTTCTACTTTGGGGACATGCGATGCCATTTAATTGGCTTGTGTGGATAGCTTGTGGTTTTTTGTTATTTTAATAAAACCTTCTGGTATAGCTGTCTCTTCACATTTCCTTACAGTTAAGTGGATGGCAATATGGTCAACAACAAGTGCTTAAGAAGCACAGAACTTTATTAAAGTTACATTTATAATGCAAGGAAAAAATTAGGAACGATGAAGTCAGACTGTTCAATGCTAAAAAGATGTAAATAAGCCTTTAAACTAAATTTTGAAGTTTAACTTGCAGAAGTGAAGTGAAAAAAAAGGAAAAAACATACAACTCAATTAGTTGAGATATTCATGGCCATCAGCGTCTCTTGTGTTTTGTTTTCCCTTTTCACCCTTTTAAGCATTTTCTGTCATGAATGCTGTACTCTGGCTTGTTCTCCAAAGCTTGTTAGGGTAATTCTGTAAAAGTTCTGTAGCTATCACTTGTACAAGTAAAACATTTAAACTTTTTTTTTCCTTTTCAGGACCTCATGTCACTAACTCTAGACTGATACAGGAGCATAAGCAGAAATACATCCAATTATTCGGGAAGTGGCCCTGTAAGAGCACCTCAGTGTGTTTGGTTTTATGGCCACACCACTAGAAGATAAATGCAGAAACGCTAGATCATCTTCCAAGAGTCAGTTTTACAGTTACACAGTATTTAAACATATTTTGACTTAAAAGCAAATCCAGTGTTTACAAAAAAAAAAAAAACCAAACCACTTTTTCAGTATTGGGAGTAATATACAAAAGAGAGAAAACAATGAAATGCCTTATTAAGATTAAGCCCAAAACTACAGCCACTTGTATTTTCTTTGTACGTATTTCAGTTCCACCTTAAACTGAACTGTCTTATTTTTATTTTTTTTTCAGTGGGTGCTTTTTTCTCCTTCTTTCTCCTTCTTTCTTCTGGTACTGCATAAGAGACTTACTAAAAACTATGATCTTTGCCATACTAGAACATCCCTCCCTTGTCTTTTACTAAGTGTTGTTTCTTTGCAATGGGACATTGCATAGTCCTCCAGGGGTGTACCATGGTACTTCTGAGGCTTATATCACTTCTTCCTATCCCTTTTTTCAAGTTTTCTGATTAATTTAGTTCTACTATAAATATTAATTAGCACCTTCCTGTCTCCTGGTTTCTTCTCTTTATTATAGACTTCTGAAGACCTAAGAACATAAGAATGGCTGTAACAGGTCAGATTAAAGGTCCACTTAGACCAACAGCTGCTTTTCATAACTCGCCAATAACACATAACACATCTTTTAGAGAAAAGTATGAAAAGGATAAGCAAACAGTGGTGCTTCCTTCTTCTTCCTTTTCCCACCACCAATCTAGAAAACTTGTATTCATAGGAATATATACAGCAATCTGAAGGATTATGCAAATCTTAATGTGGACCATAAATATAGTCACATACAGGCTATCAGGAGCTTTGGAAGATAGGTCCCAAAGTTCAATAAATTTGTTTAAGGGTCAGAGAAACTTAAAATCTCTCAATTCGTACTGGCAAAAACAATACCCCAGATTATAATAGTCTTTGGTGATAGCACAGCAATAAACTGGCTTCTCAGTCATTGAACCTGCCAGAAACAAATACCTCATTTACTTAAAAAAAATAGTTTCTGATTATCCCAATTTTTCACAGATTCAACAAAAATCCATTGGAAAATTTTTCATAAGTAGGAGAACAGATGACAAACATTCAATTTCCCAGATCACTTCTCTAACCGCTAGAACCGGCATAATCTTTAGTTGGATTACTTGGGATAATCTTTTCCCCTTTTTCTCCATTACAGGAATGGTCTCCTTCCTACCTAATAGACATTTAGGATAGTTTTTTTCTAAATTGCAATCCCCTCTATAAGATTTTATGCAGTTGTATTCCTTTCAACAATATTTCAACATTTTCATCAATATTTCAATATTTAAACATATTTTGGGAGGTACTGTGAGTCACTGTCTACAGCGATGGAAAAGGATAACCTTTATCAGCCTATCCCTACTGCACAAGTCAAGACTCTTGTAAAAATGCTGTTTAACATTCCTTTTGGAAAGGCACTGAATATATGTCTCTTAATCCTGATAAAATGCCTGAATACAATACCTAGTCTATTTCCTAGCACATCTCACACTTTTCTATTTGATTTTAAATAATGTTTATTTGACTTAAAATTATTTTTTATGGTGTTATTTGTGGGGCGGTCCACTTCCACAGAAGAAAAAATAAACAAAAAAATCACTTTTACAGTCCTATTTAGGGTATTTCTGCTGTGTGTGTGTGTGTGTGTGCATGTGCACAGACATGAAAACAAATAAACAAACACACCTCTTTTTCACAAATACCAGGAACTCTACGATATATGAATTGTAAGACATTGGATTATGAGGTTGGAGGTAGCTCGGATATTTCAGGCAGCCAGTTAGGCTTTCAAAGAAAAGTACGGGAAAAGAAAGTGAAAGAAATTCTAGTTGCATTAAGCATAAAAAGATAGGAGGGTTTTTTTTAAATTCTTTGTATCTTGTAGTGAGGCAAGTGTGTGTTCTCTTGTACACAAACACATCATTAACAACAAAAAACACATTATGAGGATAACACTGTGTGTAACTAAAAAGGAGCTGTACATTTTTCTAAGGCATAAAAGCAGAAAAAAATGTGAAATATTTTATTAGGCTTGAAAATATTTTAATTAATGAAGATATTTTTTAAAGATATAATATTTCTGCACAGCATTTCTCTGATAGGTTATTCTCAGTCTTTTTCTCATCTTTGAATAAAACTCCATGTTCTCTTTACTGATAACTTGCTCTGAAGCAGGCAATGTGATAATATCCACTGCTTATATCATCTTCCTGAATTAGGAGAGAGAAAAAAATTCTCCTTTGTAGTCTGAACTCCACGGTTAGAAATCAAACTGCAACCTCATAACTTTTCTTAAAACTGGAACAATCCACTATCCTAAGATTCAAGATGTTAACCATTTGTTTAACACATCAAAACTATGAAATGTGGGATTTTGATACATCCTGGGCACTCAGCTGGAATTTCAGGTTTGTATACAGACTTTGTGAATGGGGTTGTAAGACCACCATTCACCACTTAGCTAAAAAATGTTTTGACCTGTAGTGTCCTGCCTTCCTGCAGTGGCAATAAAGTAACCTCAAGTAAAGGAGAAATTAAATAAAATCAAGTACATTGGAAGGATTCATTTGATCCCATCTATATCTCCATTTCTAATTTGGTCAATGGTAAGAAATAAGCACTTTTAGGTTATGATTCATCTCATCCTAAAGTAGACAGCTAAAATAGGTCAAATGAATCATACTCTGAAAAATGCTGCTATTTTTCCATTGATTATAAAAGGAGCCTAGAGGGAAAATCATAGATAAGACTGTTTCTGTGGTAGATTTCTAATGTTACATGAGATGAACCCAACCCATGACATATCTCCTAACAAGCAGCCTGACAGAAAGCATGACCGCAAAAACTTGTTATGTGTTCAAAGGAAGGGACATGGACAACTGAATTTGAAGGAAGATTACTGATCAGTTCATGATTGTAATCAAAATGTAAAGTACCAGTGTTTGTCATGGATCAGTTTCAGCATAAGTCAAGGATAAAGTTATACCTCGTTAATTGAATCACTTGGAAATAAAAAGCAGGACAAGCCAAAATGCTATCTGAGTATTCAGCAGTTCAAATCCATATGTTTCATTTTGATGCACAATCTTTCTCTGGCCACTAAGCATCGTAACATCCCATGTGAGCTCTAGTGCAGGACCAATCGGCGCAAAGTCTATTAGTTTGTATGAATAAACAAAAGTGCTGCTGCTCTCAACTGTAGTACTTTGATTTTCATAGTTAAAAAAAGAAGAAAATTAATGTCACTTCAGTAGATTTTAAATAGAGCTTTATGGAACTTCAGTAAATCACTTCTATTGAAATTACACACAGAACAGTATAACAGATGCAAAGTGACTGATACTTGCAAAAGTAAAGCTATTGCTAAACATTATCTGAAATAGTTTCACTAAGCCAATGTAGAGGAACTAGTACATTAAACTCCAATAAACTACTGTAGTGGAGCATTACTAATTTGCTGCTTCTGTGCAAATGAGTTGAACAAGTAGCTATACTTGAAAGATGAATAAAAATCAACAACATCTGCAGCATTAGGATGAAGATATTGGGCCTGAAGTAGTTGGGAGAAATTACTAATAACAAGGAGCTAGGAAGAATATGAATAAAATCGTTGGATCCTTGCAGAAGAAACAGTGACCTCAGCTGTGACCTGTTGCTCAATCAGTTAGTTTGCTAAGTGAGGAGCTTAGCAAGAGAATGAACCAAAATCAGAGCTTCAAAGTAGATTTTTTTCCAGCTAAGCTTGTCCTTGGCACTGATAATTACCATTTATCTTTTTGTCTTCCATCTTATTTGCTTATGAGTGGTTCTTCTATTACAGCAACAGCCTCCGGAGTATAAAGGCTTACACCAAAATTAAGTGAAAAGATAACGATCTTTCTGCATTTTTGCTAACAAAAGAATCAAGCAAGTTATAGCAAAATACTGGTACATAAATGAGTCTTCTGAGCAAAGCACTGGTTTGTAAGGCGAGCTGGTTTGCAGTAATATAAAGAAAACAGTCCTACTGTATCAAAGACTTTGGAAACTATGACTTTTGTTGGTGAACAGGAAACGCCCACCAGTCATAGTGTTTTCAATACCCTGAATATTAGACAACTACAAACACTGGTGTGTAGAATCACAGAATGGCAGAGGTTGGCAGGCACTTCTGGTGATAGTCTACTCCAACAAACCTGCTCTAGACAGGCCACCTACAGCAGGTTTCTTGGGGCCATGTCCAACTGGGTATTCATTGTCTCCAAGGATGGAGACACCACAGCCTCTCTGGAAAACCTGCTCCAGTACTCAATCACCCTTACAGGAAAAAATCTTTTCCTTATTTTAAATGCAATTTCCTGTGTTTCAGTTTCTGCCCATTGCCTCTGATCCTGTCACTATGCACCACTGAGACGTGTCTGATTCCATCTTCTTTATTCCCCACTGCCATCAAATATTTCCGCACAATGCTAAGGTCCCCCCTGAGCCTTCTCTTCTCCAGGCTGAACAACCCCAGCTGTCTCAGCCTCTCCTTGTGTGACAGATGTTCCAAGCCCTTAGTCATCTTTGTGGCCCTGTGCTAGACTTGCTTCAGTAAGTCCATTTCTCCCTTGTGCTGGTAACCCCAGCACTGGACACAGCACTCCAGATGTTTCTCACCAGGGCTGAGTAAAGCACCAGGGCAGGGGAAGTTCACCTCCCTTGACCTGCTAGCAACACTCTGCCTAATGCAGCCCTGGAAGCTGTTGGCCACCTTCGCTGCACGAGCACACTGCTGGCTCACGGTCAGTTTGCTGGCAGCCCTGACCCTCAGGCCCTTCCCTGCCAAGCTGCTTTCCAACTGGTTGACCCTAGCCTCTCCTGGTGTTTGGAATTGTTCTTCCCCGAATACATTTCCCTTCATTGAATTTAATGAGATTCCTGTCTGCCCATTTCTCTAACCCATGGAGGTTCCTGTGAATGTCAGCACACTGCTCTGGTATGTCAGTCACTCCTCACAGTTTTGTATCATCTGCAAACATGCTGAGGGTGCACTCTGTCCCATTGTCCAGGTCATCAGTGAAGATGTTAAACAGTACTGGCCACAATATAGACCCCTGGGACAAACCACTAGTGACAGGCCTCCAGCTGGACTTTGTGTCTCTGATCACAACCCTCTGAGCCAACAGTTCAGCCAGTTTTCAACCCTTAGCTGCCCAACCTACTGTCAATCCTTTACTGTCAAATCAATTACTGTCCATTTATCTGGTCTGTATTTCATCACTTTGTCTAAGAAATTGTTATGGAAGACTAACTAAAGGCATTGCTCTCCACTGAGCTGGTCATTTCATCATAGAACGCTGTCAGGTTGGTTGAATATCATTTCTGCTTTATAAATCCATGCCAACTATTCCCAATCACCTTCTTGTCCTTAGTATGTTTGGAAATTATTTCCGAAATTATTTCCAAAGTTATTTGCTCTATCATCTCCCCAGTGTAATATTATATAGATCTTTTTAAAAAAAATGGTTGTATTGGAAAGATGTTAAATCTTCCTATATGAAAAATCTCAATTTTTGCATCATACACATACCAAATATTTGCATTGTCCATAAATGTTTTCAGGATAGAAACTTAATGTTAAAACAATACCTAGATCAACCGAAAAAAGAACCTGCATTCAGACAAGTTGTTTAGGAACAAATCAAAACAAAAACACACAGGACTTGAAGGTAAGTAATAATTAAGCGGCATTCCAAAGAAAGCAAAACTGAAGAAACAGGTAGGTTTTTCAGAAAATCACGAGTGTCATACTACCCCAGGCAACGACAAAGCAGAAAGAGAGCCAATTGCAGGTCAAATGCCATCCAGTATAAAATATTTTTAACTTAGCATATAAAGTGGAGGTTACAGAGTAAAAGAGTAAAATCTGTCTAACCTAAGGTATAGATACTGAACATACATTTCTGATACATTTCCCTATCTGAAATCAGTTGGGGAAAACATCATTACAAATGCTTAAATGTATCCAGAAACAGGCCAGAAACCAGGAAACTGACATGTCCAGGTAAATAAGCTCCCTGCTTTTACAGCGCAGAGTATCTGTAGATTTAAAATGATCCCCTTGTATTGGGTTTACCTAGCAAGATTTTAGTAGTCGGGGGGCTGCAAGGGTGGCTGCTGTGAGAAAACACCAGGGACTGCTCTGTGCAGGACGCAACCACGTTCAGATGGCTCCAAAACAGACCCACTGCTGGCTGAAGCTGAGCCCGTTAGCAGTGCTGGTAGCATCTCTGTGACAAAATATTTAAGAAAGAGTAAAAGATGCTGTGCAGCAGCTGAGAAAGGAGAAAGAAGAAATGTGAGAAACAACATTGCAGATCTCAATGTCAATGAAGGAGGGGGAGGAGGTGCCTCAGGTGTCGGAGCAGACATTCCACTGCAGGCTGTGGAGAAGACCATGGTGGAGTTTGTCCTCCTGAAGCCCAAGGAGGACCATGTCAGAGCAGATATCTACACTGCAGCCCATGGAGGACCCCACAACAGAGCAGGTGGACATGCCCTCCATATTGTCAGTAACCTTAACTAGATGAGCAAATAGAAGCAGAATGCAGTAATAGTGGAGAATCAAAGAATTACAGTATCACTGTATATCTGAGGTTGGACAGGACCCTGTGGAGGTCCTTTAGCCCAAGCCCTGTACTCAAGCAGAGTAACTACAGCAGGTGGCCCAGGACTGTGTCCAGAGAGCTTTTGAATACCTTCAAATATGGAGACACCACAACCTCTCTAAGCAACCTGTTCCAGCGCTTAGTCACCCTCACAGTAAAAAGGACAAGAAAAAAAAAATTTCCAGATGAAAGAAGATAAAGACAGCAAAGGGTGAAAATTCTGATGCTTTTGAGTCATGCCAAAATTTTGCTTCGGAAAAAAACCATGTCTTGAACAAGAGATACTCAGAGAACTTGAACTGTTCTGATATCATACAAATGACACTTGTATCCAATATATTCCACATTGGAAAAAAACATCTGAGCCAATATGGAAACTGCCTTGCAAAAGTTCAAGTGTGGAATCACAATACAGAGGCAAAACATGCTTCTTAGTCTGTATCACAAGTACAGAACACTGTTAATTATCTTATCCTGAGGGACAGGATCTGACCTCCTTATGCCCCTTGTAATTTAGACGTGCATAATTTAAAATGGGAATCATTATTCTCTGCAGTTGAAAGTAGATAATTGTGCCTTCAAAGAAATATGTTCTCAGGGAACTTTCTCAGGTCTACATATGCAGGGTCAAGAGATGTGTATTTTCTTCAGTTATAAAATAGAAGACCAAAGAAACACATTTGGTTCAGATGCCCTTGTGCTTTTTAACTTGTAGAGTGCCTTCAGCCAGGGGAAGGAAGCACTTAGACTGTACAAGTTGCATCGACATTTAAATTGAAATGATAATTCCAGTATTCCATAAAAAAAGAATACTATGGCTCTTTATTTACTTTTACAGTCAACATCCCATTATTTATTTACTTAACAATTATAGAACTTTTTTCCCCAGAAACTGCTCACCTAATTTTGAACACGTTCCTTGATGAGAAGTTCTTCAGCTTCTTTCTTTCCCAGCATCTCTCCCTGAGAACAGTCCTTAAAATAGAACTGCAGCCTCCTTAAGTTCTGTGTTAAGATCAGTCACTTCCCTACTCCCGTTACAGATGAAAATGAAGTATGTTTAAGAACTCAGAGAAATGTGTTTGTTGTTGGGGGGGCGGGTTGTTTGTGTTAGTGGTTTTTTTTCCCTGACTTTATCAGTGCCTTAGGAGCTCTGCCTCAAAGGCTTTAAGAACAGAACAAACAGAAATGTATTTCTTCTGCAATATAGGAGAGGACAAAATCTTAATGTCTGTATTTTGCATACTTAATGAGCTGTATGTATTCTTGCACAAATCATTCCGAGGGATTGTCTAGAGAGGCTATTAGACCAATCTCCTGTGGTAGCTGCCATCCAAACTCAAAATGGCACAGGGCCAGCATACAGATAATTTAGTTAAGACAAGCAAAAGGTGCAGAAAGAAACTTCAAAATGGAATTTAATTCCACAAGAGATCCCACAATTTGTGAGTAGGTATAGATCAAGTTGAACAAAATTGTCTCACCACAAATCTCAACTTTCTGCGCCATCAGAAGCACTCTCACTTATGATGGTCTAGTGGGAGGTCTCTCTGCCTATGGCAGGGGGGTTGGAACTCGATGATCTTCAAGGTCCTTTCCAACCTAAACCATTCTATGATTCTATGATTCTATGATTCTATGATTCTATGATAGTGCCAAATGGTAATAGCATGGTTTTTCTTTTCTTATGTGAATGATCACACTAGCCCTTCATGATTGTAAAGGTCTTCCCAAGGCTCAAGGCCATGCTTTTTGATCAAGAACAGAATCCATGGCAGAGTGTAGGCTACAGAGGCTACGTGACTATTTCTTGTGCTGAAGAAACACAGACTAAACATCAAGATTGAGCACAAGAAATTTCTCTTTCTTTGAGTATGTTCAAATTTGAACTTAGACCCACAGGAAGCTTTGAAAAAAGGAAAGTCTCTTGAAAAATGTCATCTGTAACTTCCTGGATTGCAGACAAACAAGCAAAAAAAACCTGAGAAAATTAATTCATTTTCATGCTAAATTTTTTCCCTGAGAAAAAAACCAACAGCATCTTTCAATCAGAAAACTTTCCTAGTCCCAGTCCCTTAAGAATGAGGTCTCCCCACCACTATATAATTCTCTCTGTATTCATTACATAATAAACCTTTGCTGTCTGCCATCATTTTCTAGTCCATCTTCAATTATTTCAAGACATCAAGTGTGACACTAAGTTTCATTACCAGGTTCCTTATAAATAGACTGAGATTATCTGCACCAGTTTGCTAGAAAGCCATGATTTTATAGTAAATTCTTAATTGTAAAAGGTGAAGTAGAATTTGAAGGTCTTTCTGATGTCCAAGAGGGAAACCTGGAGCAAAGAATACAAAACCTTTGCACTGTTTTTTCATCTTCAAAAGTGAAGTTCACAGCTAATTCCTCAGGTCTGGAATTCGGAATAGAAAGACTCAAGTACAATTTGGCATAGTAGGGTATTTGTTTAATTTATTTAAGTATTCGTTAAATAAAACAGGGAAAGAAAAATGTTTGTCCCCCAAAATGGATTTTCTTAAAACTGAATATCAGCATGAACTCTCCTCTAACTTCTGTTTGCTGTGAAAACAATGTTTAGGTTCCAACATGCTAAGTGCTCAACAGTTGTCCCAGTATACTAAAATACTAACTGGGGAGATAGCAAAATTCTGAGGAAGTCTGGTAGATGTTTATGGAAATCTCCACCCAGAGAGCATGGATCAATCTATCAGGGAGACAAAAAGAACTAGCTGGAAGGAAAAGGTAAAAGAAAACAAAATTTATGTTTAAGAAACCAACAGGTGAGACACTGTTTTTCTGACAAATGTGGAGTTCTTAATACAATTTCTTAAGATCATCACATACAAAAGGATCAAAGGGAAAAGGAGTATACATTAGTAGGTAATGATCAAAGAATTTTTTTAAACTTGTACACTGCCACACAGGATGAGACTTCATGTATTCAGGCACAGCAGCAGCCCAAAATAAGGGTATCATCTTTCCTTTGTACTGGCTTTCTGGAAGCATTTGTTTAAGAAATCTTTTCAGGAATTTCTTTACCTGCTTGTATTCTTTGATCCATTGTGTGACATACTGCATGGAACTCTTGATTTGCAGATCTTTAAGGACATTTACATTAAATAGTCAGTGACAGGATAGGAAGCAATGGGTAAAAACTGAAATAAAAAAAAAAAATCCATTTAAACATAAGAAAAAAACCAAAATTACTGTGAGGGTGATTGAACACTGGAACAGGTTGCCCAGAATGGTTGTGGAGCCTCCGTCCTTGGAGATGCTCAAAACCTGAGTTTTGAGTAACCTGCTCCAGGTGACCCTGCTTTGAGCAGGGCATTGGACTAGGCACTCTTCAGCGGTGCCTTCAAACCTCAACTATTCTGTGACTGTTTGGTTAAGTGATTCTGTGAAATAATGCAGTCTTTGTAAGACTTTTGGTAAAGTCCCAAAGGAGAAAACTTCATGTTAAAAGAAGTACAGACATGTTTCTACATAATTTGCTCTTTTTCCCAGTAAGGAACGTATTTGGTTTTAAATCCTAAATAAATTGGAATAAAATAGTTATTTAAATCTGGGCCTAAAATCTTCATGAATCCATAGCGGAAAAACAAAAAGCCATAGTTCACAGTATTAAGAGTGAGGTAATGAAATCTTGTAGATAGTGCTTTTTTGTGTGATACGTACCATCTTTTTCCAACTTTCACTTTAAGTCTACTGTCAAGTCATCCCAGGAAACAAGAAATATACTTGCCTTTCTGAATAATTGAACCAAAAATATTGCCAAAAGACAAATTATCACAAAAGAGTGAAAGGCTGGAAAAGATAAAATTTAAAAGACCAAAAAACCCCACCAAAACCCACCCCCACACACACACCTGTGATCCACCTCCAGGACAGAAAAAAGCAGACAGGTGGATGACAGTTAGGAGGGTAACGACAGAACGAGAAGATAAAAATTTTCTCCATATTAATCAGAATTTGGCTTGCTTTTATGTTTAAAGTTATGCAGCTAAATTTAATCTGATTTTCAGGTGTAGTGAGTGCTGCAGCTTCATTAACTTCAATATGGATGCTCAGCCTCCTATGAGAGTAAGGTCACCTTTCGTTAGGTGCTTAAGTATGCGTTTCATGGACTGACTTATAGAGGTACTACACACCCATAACATCCGTTGAACTCTGAGGAATTTCAACACCTGTGAAAAATAGGATGTTAATGTCTACTTCTAAGCATGGAACTTTGTGATTGATTCTGATTAAAGAAATTACTAACACAGTTGTGGAAGAACAGAGTTGATTGTATGCAAGAACAACACTTCTAGAAAATTTTATATTCTCATTACACTGTGAAAACAAGAAACAATAATGTTTAAGATCATTCTTCATTTCAAGTGACATTAAATTTCTCCGATTAGTCATACTTCTTCCAAGAAACTGTGAAGTTTTTATTTTTCTTATATTTTCTACCTGGCATAACATACTGCAGAAATATTGAAATAAACTGTTACTCAGTTTGGACTTAAAAGAGGACTATTTATACCTGCACAAGTTACCAAAGTTCATAAACTTCACTGAAGAGTCAACAAAGAGGTTTCTATCACTCAGTGAAGCTGGTGGCAGATTGCAGATATCAGTGATGTAATATATATACATATAAAGAATATTATATATTAATAAACTGATATTACTGGCTTCATAGGTACTAGTGGTGGCTAAATAAAAAATACATTACCACTTTTGAAGACTATTCTGTTTTGAATAGCTTGGAGCTAAAGACTTCAAACTTTCTATAATGGGAAGGGCTTTATTTGAACTGAAGAGTTTCTGTCCCAGTAACCCTGAGTGGAAAATAAACTGATAACAAAAGGAGGGAGAGTGAGTGTGGAGAACCGTTTTACCATTTGTGATCATGTATTGCCATTCTGAAGCTCCAAGTATAGTTATGAATTTGCATAGGACAATCTCCATGGTTCTGTGTATTTCACGTGGACCATTAAAAACACTTGTACCTAAGTTGGCAGAAAGAAATCATAATATAAAAAGTTGGAAATTCATGCCAGTCTTATTTATGGACTGTTATAGGAGTGCATTGAGTTTGGAGTATGCATCATAAAGAACTTATACCTAGAATACTGTAAATTATCACAGAATAGACACCGTTAAGGGATAAAATAGCAGATCAGTTTTAAATTTCATTTTATTGTTCAGATGGGACTCACTTCCAGACTAAGAAACTTATATATCAGTGTCAACATATATAGGTAAGAGTGTAAGTTCCCATTATGTAGGTAGTGGAGATGTAGTTAATTCTGAGCTGGAGCTAGAATGGAGATATGAAGTGATTTGACTCATGCTAAAGCACATGGTTAGGAATCAATCCATTTTTTAACTTATGTGTCCAGTGCCATTTGAGAGGCTGTCAGGGATTCAAGAAATCTGCAAAGGAATGGTAAATTTTACATAAGACATTTGAAAGGTCTGTGCGATTCCAGACCACAAGCTGAAGGCCAGACAGGATACCCCATGGAAACTAAAATGGCTCTAGAAGTCATTTTTAGGCAACTGAATCAAGATTTTTTCCAGGAGAGAATTCAGTTACCTAACCATAGCTGACTAATGTATGAGGTGTAATTTCTGACCCATATCTACTAGTCCTGAGCAGATGTTTCAGATACCATGGGGGGTCTCCCATGGCACCACTTAACCTATTCACAGATAACTAAATGATACATAGTCAGCTGAATAACCAAGAAGGCACCAGTGACTATATGGACTAAATCTTTTTTGGTCATAGACACCTGAATTTTATTATTTTCATATGAAAATGGGTCATGCCTCCTTTTCTGGAAATTGTTCAAATTCACTGACATAGGTGAAAAACAACAGAGATTTTAAAGCAAAAGTTGAACAGACACTAATCTTCATAAGATTTGTGATGTAACAATATAAGCACACAACTGATCATTAAATGGCTCTTCTGACTGCTTACAAGTAGTATAAATAAAATTCCTAACAGAAGTTAGGAAGACCAGGCTGGATGGGGCTTTGAGCAACCTGGTCCACTGGGAAGTGTCCCTGCCCATGGCAGGGGGGTTGGAACTAGATGATATTTAAGGTCCCTTCCAACCTAAACCATTCTTTGATTCTACAGTTCTGAGTTCTGCCAAGTTCTGATCATTTTACGCTAATACTGAAGACCATTAACAGTTCCTGCGATGTAAAGATGCACACTCTGCCAGTATTGTGTTAAACACAATAATATGTTCAATAACATTTTTTTTCCCACGTGAGACCATTTTTTTCCCCAAACAAGCTTAGCCTTGCTATAGAAATTTATTCCCAAGACTGTTCAGCAATAGTGTTGAAAAGGCTAGTTCTTACTACGTTGCAATGGTAAGTCAGAAGCTGCACCAGCATTTTTCTCTCAAGCCTGCAATGCTGTCTTACTCAGTTATTGACTAGTCATGCATTTAACATTTGTCATTGATGCTTACTTTTAAAGAAACAGAATTGTTTTTAGAGGAAAGCTATACAAGACAATGAAGTTCTGCGGTGATCAATGCCCAGAACACTTAGCTTTCCTAAGCACAGTAATAAATACATTGTCATAAGCAGAGAGCTTGCATGCAATAGCATTTATTTCATTAGATATGCAGTACTTATTGCATGCACTTTTCCAAATACATTTTAGCATTGGCATAATTCTGCAGTAATTTATGTGTGACTCTTAGCAAGACTACTTCTTTATGATAGAGTTTCCAAGAAAATACTGTAATGTTTTCTTGTAATTCCTGAAATGGCTTATGGCTTTCTATTCCAGTAGAGTGTAGAATTGGGAATCTTTATTTAGACAAATTATTTATCTTTCTTTAATGGCCTTTATAGGAAATGGACGTTAGAAAGCAAATAACTTTAGGAAAGCAATATTCTTCTTGATATATATCACAGCAGATACACAAAGAACAGAAGTCCACAAAAAGTTCTTTATTAATGCACTCTTTCCCTTGTTTTGTTTTTCTTTTTTAATGTTGTTGCTGTTGTTTTGTTTGGTTGGGGTTTTTGTTTTGGTTTTTTTTTTTTTGTTTGGTTGTGTGTTTGTTTTTTTAATATGTATATAAATTGGGATAAGGCAGAAAATTGAAATGGAGATTTGGAACAAAGTGACTTAGCAAAACTTTACAATTGTGAGGGGGGGTTCCATATTTTTGTAGGAAAAATAACTTCTTAGTGTAGATATACAAACAGCACGGTTCTCAGAATCCATAGACAATCAGAGGAAGGTTAAATACTGCCATCCCTTCTAAAAATAGATGACCTTTAACACTTGTAAACAGCTAGAGTAACAGCTACATTAGATACCAACTGAAAAGATTTTGTATACCAGCTGTCTTCAGAAGGGAAATGAAAATATCCTCAGGATGTACAGGGCAATTGTGAACATACACGGAAAACTTTAATTTACATGTTACCAAGCACCACTGAGATTGTTCATATCTATCAGCCTCTCACAGGCGCAAATGAATTCCAGTCTTGAATGATCCATGGTTGCTTATGTTGCAACCTTACAAGAGACAAGTTCTTACTGCTGCAAACTAAACAGGCTACGAATACAAAAATAGGGAGATGAAACAAAGAGATGCAATGAAGTGAATGTGGATGTATGTATGGAGGGAAAATAGCACAAATGGTAACAAAATAAATATTAACAACATTTGTTCATAAACTGAGAGAAATAGGCATGGTTTATGAAAGGACTTGAAGTGGAATGGTTTTTAACAAGCTTGTTTTTACAGTGTTTCTTTACAGCATCTTTTGGTAAGTATCTCCAAACTCCAGTGAGCAGGACATGAGGAGGTGTAAAGAACAAGGCTGAATTAATCAGTAGTAGAATCTGCCTCCAAGGGCACGTGCTGTGTGATAATTGTTGACAGAAAGCACAGCCCTATAAAGGGAGGCTCTATCTGATGAATGTTTGGTACTTAGGGTATTCACAGACAGTGTTGGATAAAAACTAGGATACATACCAGAGAGATGCTGTTTGTAGCATTAATAGCAGGGTTGCTAAATGACAGACTTTTAACCACCTTATATCCAAATCATCAGAGCTGTTAAACACCTCAACACTAATCTTCATGTGCATCGTCTTCATGTCCAAGGTGACTTTTTTTTTACATTTCTAATTGAAAAATATATTTGCTAGAGTTAAATTCACAGGCTGTGCGCTGTGGCAGTCTCAAACTTTCCTGTACTACTTCGTTTCAGATAGGAAAGAGACATGCTAATTTCTTATGTTGATAGAACCTCCTTGTATTTTCTTCTTATGGAAAGGGATGAAAGACACCTTTCTATCTTGTGTAGAACTCTACATTTCCATTGAAATCACATTACTTTCTCCATCAAATGATCTGGGAAAAAAACACAAGCATAAGCAGTCAATTTTAGAAGAGCTTGACCTAAACTTTAGACTCTTTGTTCCTCTATAATCTGCACATTCCCAGATATTTAAGATCTAACAGAACTTGACTGGAACAGGATTTAGAGAATAAACCCTCTGACTGTTGCTGGAGGTACTTTATCTGAAATTTTAAGTCCAAGAGCGAGGCATGCCAAAACCTGGTCTGAGTGGGAAGATACTACTGTGGTTTAATTAAAGGGGAAAAAAAAACCATAAAAAATGCATCTGTAAATCAAACTCAGGTGTAAAATTATTTTTAAGAAGACTATATTTATTCACTATGTACCTGTCATATTAGAATCTTTTACCTACTATTTCTGTTGCTTGTGCTATTCTATTGAGAACATAATGTTTCAGAATACTCCTTTGATGTTGACAAGACATTGAAAAGTTTCATGCCTACTTTTTAATGATCAATGGGAACATTTAATCATGTTTGCCATATCTACAACCTGTTGTATTTAAAATTTACAGCATATTTTATTAGTTATGCTTAGTAGTCTTATAGCCTAGACTTGCTTAGGCTAGGAAGTTAGTGATCCTGTCCAAAAAGGGAAAAAGCTGTAATATTCTTCATCAAAAATGTTGGCATCTTTTCTTCAAGGTAGATAGCTTAAATTAATTTTCCAAATTTTCTGTTTATTAGAGTAAAAATTTTATGTTTTAGTGCAATTCCATGCAGTTTATTGTGAAGTAAAATCCTGTACTTGCAATATATATTAAAAAATCACGGATAACTTTCAATGAGTTTTTTGAAGAAATTACTTATTTTTAAGAAAGTATATATAACTGGATATTTTCCAGAAATTCCTGACCTTAAAGAACCCAAACTTTTGTCTGCCTGTTTTAGCCAGCAGTTTCATTTCCTTGACTGTCAGTTCCATCCATAAAAGAGAAATTGCAATGCCCTCTGAAACTTCAAACCTATCCACTCATATATAGCCAGTCTCCCAGTAAGAACTTTCAACAAACACTCCTGTGATGAATCTCAATTCTTGGTTTACAAAAAACAGAAAAAATTGGGATTAGGTCTACATAGGAGATACCTTTTGTATATACCAATGCCATAGTAAAATGCCCTCAACAATAGAAGGCAGAAAGATTTCCCGTTGTAGCTATTTTTAGTGTAATGTTGCTCATTTATTACAGAAGTCCTCAGAAAATGTTTTGTGTAAATGGTTTAGTCCTTTTCATTGGGGAAACTCAGAACCAAGCATCAGTTTTTATATGACTTCTCAGGGCTTCTGTTCGATAACAGTAATCCCAAAGTGAAAAAATAAAAGGACGAGAAGAGAAAGAGACCAGGTTTGGAAACACCATTGGTCGAGCAATTTACTTAGTTCATGAGTTACAATGAAAAATGGGAATGTGTTTTCTTTGTTTGTCTTATGTACTTTGAACTTTTGTAGTGCATTTCATTCCTACTTTAAACTGGTTATAAATGTTGATTTATGGAAAAGCTGAGGCTATGCACACAGTATCTAAAGCTAAAAACCTGTTGTAAGAGCACATTAAATATTTTTATTGAATTCAAGATCATCATTCTTCAAAATATCCTAATACTAAATAATATGCTTCAGTGAAGGATTCCAACTTGAATTATTTTTGCAGAAAATCCTTGCATTTAGTTTACCACCATCTAGTTCTTATTTTGCTTCTGCAGCATCTAATGGATTTGTTCTATAGGTGGAGGGAATTCAAAACGAAAGTTTGATGTCAGGCTTGAAATGATTCTTAGTTTCTACATGATATAGAACAAGAGAAGATGTTTCCACACAGAAAATTCACTATTTGCCTAAATTCTGGCATCATCAGGTCAAATTCCAAGCTTTTTTTCTGGCTTTTTAACTATTGAAACAAAATTAAAAATCTAGCTAGTGTTATACAAACATGAATACTAGGAGCAACAACTCCTAGAGGTTTTGTTTTCCTTCCTTCCTGTTTCTTCATGGCATAAGAAACAAATCTCTTCTACAATAGGGTCCAAAAAGTTATTTGTATTCTACACTTTTTCTAAGTTCAGTATGTTGTTAGCAACACCACCTTTTTCTAATGACAGTGTTCGTGTTGGCTGAACCTTAGTTTGAATCTTAAATGGCACCAGTGGCAGATTTTTTTCTATTTAAATGGGTCTAAGAAGACCTCAGAATCTAAGAAAACGTCTTAAAAATATTGTAAAGTTAAAGACCCATATTTTTTACAGTTTACACAATTTCTGTTAATTTTTCCTTGGTAAATTTATCATAATCTCATTATAAGTCATGAGACATTACCTGTGACACTGAAAAACGTCTAGCATAAAATCTGAATGTTTATAAACTGACATATACTTAATCTCTTCTGTGTTTTTTCTGTATGTACAAAGTTCAATGTATAAGAAAATACAACAGGACAACAGCACCTACGAGGGAGGGACTGTCAGAAATGCCTAAATCCTTTCTGGTTTCAATGAAGTCTCAGGCTCCATTTAGGAGTATTTATGGCAAGACAAACCTGAAAGTTTGAAATTTTGAGGACAATGAATTTGCGATTGGATTACTCTAACTGTTCCTCACAGAAAGAGCATTAAATATACAACAGGAAGTCCAAAAACGGAGTGTGCTGCCTTACGGAGTTGCTCTGTAACTCTCCAAATCTAACTTTTAAAAAATAAAAAATATTTGTCATTTTTTTCATTTTAATGGAAAGATCTTTAAAATATCTCCAAACAAAATACTTTGTGCAGTTCTAGATGAAAAATATATTTGGTTACTGAATTCTAACCTCCCTAAGGAAGCCTTAACATCAATATGAACAGAAAACAAATAGATTTGATTTTTCACACAGTTGTACCATTAGGCGAACACAGAAACAGAGGAGAACATAGCTTTTGAGAATGCTATTTTTGCCTAAGAGAAGTACTTCAGCCACAGAGGAGATGAAGAAAGCAGTCATTTACAAATACTGTGGCAATGACAGAGAACATGAATGCTTGATGAACTGTTTAAAAATGGAAACAGTACAAAAGGTAAAGATTATTTCTAAGTAGCCTCCTAAATAAATAACCCGGTTGTCAGAAATGTTTAACATCCAGAAAGTCTTATTTATCTTAATAGTTCCTTTCAAAATCCACATGGGGGAGTGGATATTTTTCAAAAATCACCAGGACTATCCGAACTTTTATTTATTGTGCATTATTGTATTTCTCTTTTCATCATTTTCTTAATTCAGCTCTCTGTAAGACTCTGCCTTCATTAAGAATATTTATATGTTAATTTACCAAATTTCTGTAAGATTTATTTTAAATGGCTATATTGTACTGATATAATTATTTGTACTATATACGTCTCTCTATTTAGCATCTACAAAACTGTTGCTTTGAATCAGACTTAGTTAATTTCAGTGCTTCTTTCTTTTTGTGCAAAGGCAGAATAGCTGATAAAATCAAGTAAAACAGAAGATTGACAAAGATAATATAAGCTATTAACTGCAAAGAAGTGGAGTATTGCCATTTTCTCAGGAGACTGGAGCTCTCATCAGGGACCTCATGGCAGTGCTAAGTTTCAAGACAGAGTGTGTGAAATTCATCTCATCTAACTATAGACACTGAAATAAAATAGATCATACCCATAAAGTGACTACTTTTTTAATAATTTTAAGGGAATCTAAGATGTATTGCTCAAATACATATGCCTGTATGAGTCATACCAATTTTGTAGATATTGTTTTATTTCAGTATTTCTTTCCAGTTGCTATATTCTAGTAGTGAGATAAATACAGTTTAGGAAAAAAAAATCATCATAGGTATTGCTTTTCATACTTTTCACAGTTTCCAGGAGTTCTAAACACAACTTAAATGGCTGAAGAAACTTCATTTTGAGAGAGATGCTGCAAATATGAAACACTTTCTACAAGTGGGATGGAACACGTGATACCATTCAAAGACGTGCAGGTGCCAGACGTATTACTTGGAAGGATACTTGCAAAGACACAGACAGAAGCTGAAGTGGTCACTTGTCCTGGAACTGTGTCATTTTCTTTGAGAATACTTCTTGTATTTTCTTGCCACCCAGATTGCAGCTTTTTCTTCAATAGGAAATACAATTACTAGCTGACTTCCCAAGTTCCCTCAGTGCCCTTCCAAGTCATGTTAATGCTAGCAAGTACTATTCTTAATAATATATTCCCTTTGTCAGGAATGAATCAGTCTAATTTCTCTCCTGTTGTTCCTCTGCATATTACATTGAGGTTAAGCATGAACATGAAAACTCAAAAATATGATACCTGACCGTGATATCTTATATTTTAACTATTGCATGAAGTCACTGAAATTCCGCAGACTAGTGAACAGTATTATTTCCATGCAGTATTAAATGAAATCTAAGCATGATTTTCTCTGTTTTATCTTTGTCATTTTCTGCTATAAATGCAACATTTCCATTTGCAATGCCAACTTTGAAGACACTCTCATCTGAGGGCAAAACTTTGCCTGATGCAAGTTTTAGTGGAGACACGGATGTACTTTTTTATCAATCTGGTCTGTGACATCAAAAGGATCCTTCCTAAGTGTTTACACAGCTTTAACCACTGAAGTTTTGATATGCTTTACAATCAGTAGTGTATTTCTAAATTTTCATATATGCTCTAAGACAGAAAAAAAAGATTTTTCTAAAACTCACATTTGTTTAGAAGGTTGTCAAAACAGAACATAAATAGGTTACAAAATTTGCATTAGATCTGTAAACTCTCAGTTTGAATTAGGAACTGACTCCCACGGTAATGTTCAGTTGCCTAAATTAAAACACTACCATTAGAATTATCTGATTATAGCAGAGATGTCTGCAAGCGCTCAGAAGATATGACAGAAGACCTGCTGGAGACTTGCAACCTTTTGAACTGTCTGCAGAAAGTAAAGAAGGTGTCCAAATGCAACTGAAAAGCTGCTAAGCTGCTCAGGTTTAGGCAACTGAATCAATCTGGAGCCTATTGTTTTTACCCAAGCTTAAAGTTTTTGTGTTTAGAAAACTGAACCAAGCACATAGTGCCTTAAGTTACTAATGAGGACTATATTCCCTAGACACTTTTTGCAACTCTAACTCTTGAGTGGTACAAAGAAGGGAAAAAATATGTTCCAAAATTATGCAGCACTTGAATTTCTCATTCCACACTAAGATGCGACCCTGAAAATCAAGGGAGACTGGCCAGCCTTGGATGTTCGATACTGCCACAATATATCAGGAGTCAACGAACAACCTGAGAATTATTACTTTTTTCCAAAACCTGAAAATGACAATTAGCTAAGCCCTGGTGGCAAAACAGGACTATAAAGAAAGAGTATTTCTTTGTAATGAAGAAAACTCATGAAGTAAATATGTCAGTTTGGGTTATCTTGTGATGTTGTGTAAAAATGATAAGCCTGGCAAAGTCACAACACAAATTGGTGAAAACTAAATGTTATTAATTTTGACTATTGACACCTTAAATCAACTAAGTTTCTAAGAATTAGTTGAAGGAAAATTTAATAATTAGATTTCTTAGTTTTAAAGAACTTTAGCAATGAGACGGACACAAACATACCAGCTGTTTACTCATCCAGTTTTGGTGTTAGGGGTCCCAGAAAGCTGAAATCAACCCATACTGGAAGAATTTTTCTTCTAATAGAAAATGATTGAAGAGACAAGTTTTACTGGACTAATCAAAACTGAAATTACAGAAGTTTCTATGCTTTTTATTATGGTGGTTTAAATACTTAAAACTGTATGCAACTGACCTTGCTCTTATGCTGAGTAGGGGCCTGGAGACAATACTGTATGGCCAAAAGACTTAGGATTTTGTTTCTTCCCTCCAAGTATATGAATGTGTGAAGCCAGTTTAGGGAAAGATATCATAAGGATGATAGCAACCGCTTTTAGTCACTGCAGATCATTGGAAAACCCTGCATCAAGTAGACACACCTGATTTATGATGCAGTGTTTTTATTTCCCAGGAGTAAAAATGACTGAAATCAAACTGCAACAGGAGTAAAAGCTTTGGACTGAGGAAAAGACAGTGAGCAAAAATGGTAATTATTCTTACAGAGATAAAAAGCTTATCATTTTTATGGTATAAACATTGCCCTCTCTCTTAATTTTATATTTTGTTTCTTTCCTTTCTTCCTTTTTTTTTTTTTCTTCTTTCTTTGAAATCCCATCTTTAGAAAGCTTGCTGGTTTAGAAAGTATGACAGGGATGAAAAAAGCTATGAAATATGAGACTGAAGTCCTCAAAACAAATAAAACACATCAAATGAAGCAAAATGACCTAATCCAAGTGACCTTTCTTTTAAAAGTACACTATATGAAAGCAATCCCCTTCTTTGGAAACTTCAGAGTGTGTTACTGAAATACAATACACATCAATGAACACATCATATTTTTTAGCTGGTGCCCAATACAGCTTTGTGCTACCTTAGCGGAATTTAAGGATGGAGTGTAGATTTCACCCCTGATCTTGTTACATGGTAGGCTTCAGTTTTGTTTCCTATTGCAAATCCAGGTGCTGATTTTACTATTGAATACTTCATGTTATAATATAAGTATTTGTCTGGTTTTATCTTTGTACTTAAACGAAGGAGTTAGCTGAAATGCTAAGACCATCAGTCCCTAAATTTTCATAAGATTTGTTTATTTCTTTATGGTCTACATCACAGAGGAATTTAGGTTGAGATAGTAGCAAAAATAGAACCACTTCACTCGGTGGCATAAATTTTAGATTTTTGTTTACTGAACAGCATGAGCATAGCAGGTGGATAACTTTCTGTTCCAAGGTTTCTGTACTTGGACACGCTCATTCACTCTGTACAGAATACACTCACACCAATGAGGGTCGCTGCCCCGTTGGTCCAGCTATGATCAGCACCATAGACTCAGGAGTACAAGGTACTCACACAGGTCAATGTGCCTGAGTCCTGGAAGGTTTACACACGTACTAGTTCCACCTTGAGTTCAGCCTTTTGCATAGTGTTGGATGCCTATGGATTTTTTCCCATGGAGGGGTTGATATTTTCATTATTTATTGTTTTCTGACTTAGATGGTTGGTAAAAGCTGACAACAGTCTCACCAGCCACATCACCCAAGCTAATTGCTTTGCCTTTCTCCATAACTAAAGCTGTTTTCACCCAGTTTACTATCACGATTTGGTGTCCTGCCCCAAGTGTGTTAAAAGTTCAAGTTATTTAGAGTTCACCTGTGCTTGTGTCTTTCCCAGCATACACCTAAACAATTAGCAGGGCAGGTGCAGACTAAGCATTTGGAAAAACTTCCCTCACGCGTTCTTTACTGTGAGGGTGGTAAGGCACTGGCACAGGTTGCCCAGGGAAGTTGTGGATGTCCCATCCCTGGAAGTGGTCAAGGCCAGGTTGGATGAGGCTTTGAGCAACCTGATTTCAGTGGAGGTGTCCCTGCCTAAGGCAGGGGGGTTGGAACTAGATGATGTTTAAGTTCCCTTCCAACTCTAACCATTCTATGATTCTATAGCAATTATCTGTGCTTAGTTTGTTTTTCTAGCACTTCTAGAGGTAGAGGTAGAGTTGGGCAGATGTGGATAGAGTCTCACTCTGAACAATACTTTCAGTCACGCTTTACTCCATGGACATATAGAGGAAAACTTGGCTGAAGCTGGAACTTTCCCTGCACATCATCCAAGAAGGAACTCCATACCAGCTCATCATTTCTTAGATCAGAATATCTGAGTGTATTTGGATGTCTAACTTGGGATTTTTTAGTTTAAATGTCAAATTTGAGTTTCGGGTACTAAGAGCAAATCACAAGAATCACATCCAAAATGAAAAACACACCACCATTTCAATGAAGGGTGCTGACTTCTGGCTAGCCAACCAGTAGCCTTCCAAAAGGAAATAATAACACCTTGAGATTTTAGTATAGTATATAGCAAATATTTGACAAGTGGTCGATATTTTTGTATTTTCATACATCTAACATCCATTCCTAGGGACTGCTCAAAAAAACCCAGACAACCCTGCCAGCATGGCACCATTGGAAAGTCAATCTTTACTTACAGATGAGGAATTTCTCCAATGTAATATGCAGAACCATCTTTTACTCTCATTCTTAGGAATACCTTTATCTTTGTTCTTTCCACAACAAAGCTCTTAATCATTTGCCAGTGCAAGGGGAATTCTGTGTTTTAATTACACCCTGTTTTCCCTGTGCTGTTTTTAGCATTATGTAGCTGGCTATGTTGCCTTCATATAAGTTGATTATTTCATTTTCTCACCAGCGCTGGGGAAAATAAGTAACAGAGAGCATGAAAAGAACAGAGCATATATTGGGAACAGAAAACAGAGGCACTGAAAGAGAACGGAAATTTGTAGATACTGTGACTCCCTTACGATCTTGAGACAACTGTATTAGTTGAACTATTTAAACCAAAAGCCACAGCATATGTATCAGTATTATTGAAGTTAATATTGAAACACACCTGAAAATATTTCAGGAAAATGTAATAATGACCTACTGCTTTCTCAAAGCCTCTATGTATTCAAAGGTGATCTTTATGTACATAGTAGATTCATACGTCCTAGAAACATGGGGATCTTTGTCCATGCAAAGAGAGTAATTATAAGTAATATACAAGTATATGTGCGACAATCACATTTTTTCTTGGAGTCATGGATTATACTTGGTTTTATGACATTCAGAATTCATAAACAGAAGTTGTACTCAGCCTGATAATTCATCGATGACAGCAGTAGAGTAGCAGATCCTTGAAAAATGCAGAATTGAAAATCTTTGCGTACAGTTTCCAGAAAAACCATTACTCTGTGTGTAATCATATGGTAACTATTAAGATAAAACAACTATTTAATAACAACTGTCTCATCACTTCCATTATTGTTTCTTTGAGGGCAGTTCTTACTACATTGCTTTTAATGAGTCAGGTTTGTTGCAGGTGTTTTTGAAAATCCATATGTTTCTATACTCCTTGGGGAAGGTAAAGAGGCATATATAAAAAAAGGAAGAACTCATATTGGAGTCTTGTTTGATATTTAGTATAACAGGTCTTCTGGGATGCTAATAGGGATATAAGATTTCATCCTCTGTTAGGCACTGAAGATCTTCAGATTAATATCTATGGACAAAGTGATGCATTTCTTTTTCTTTTCTTTTCTTTTTTTTTAAACAGTGATGTAATTAAACTTATTTGTGTCCTTTCACTTTCTGAATAAATTTAGATTAACATCCAGTTCATCCAATACGTCACTATGTTCTAATCAGTTTTTCCATAAAACTTTATTGTATTGTGAGCTTTTGGTATTACCAGCATCATAAACATCATTGGTATTGCATCATTTCCTTGTTTACACACGTACAAAATATTGCATTGAGCTCTCTTAAGAGCTATGGATTACTGGTATTACGTTTGGCAATGACTTGCAATAAAGAAATGATTAGAGGGTGTTCATGTGAGCACCTTGCTAATATGTTATTCCCTCTTCGGTCCTATAAGAGTACCTCTGAAGTACTCCAGGATCAATCAAGTACTCCAGAACAGGCCTTCAAACCTGTTTGTAAATATGCTCTTCAGGATATTGCCTTCTGTAAATAAACTGGGAGGAATATGCAGCGTGATTCTAGCCTTGCAACAGGAACTTGCATGTGAGGGAAAACAAGATAAGGACCGTATACAAAACTACTTTGTGTCATGCCCCAAATAATCCACTTAACTAATAGGTTTGGAAGATGGCCTATTTCTTTTGATTGTCATGTTCAAATAAATTTATTTTATGCAGGAGAAGGTGCCAATACCCTAAATATTAAAAAAAAAAATCATTGTTGTTGGAAGGGACCCTGCTAATCTCTAGCCCAACCTGTCCACCCAAAACTGCATCAGGCCAAGCTGTTTGCTCAGGACCATGTCCAGTGAGGTTTTGAATAGCAGTAGGGATGGAGACTTCACAGCATCTCTGGGCAACCTGTTCCAGTCTTTAACTACTCTCACAATCAAAAAGGTTTTCATATGTTTAAGTGCAATTTCAAATGTTAATATACCATACCTATTACTATATATATTTCTTGTATTTCTATTTTGCTATACACATTATTATAACTATGCTGATGTACACCCCTTAAGCACTATGGAAAACAGAATTGATGAGATGCTATTCTGGCAGTTTCAGTCATGAGATTTTGAGCCTCATGAAAGCAAAAGATATACACTGATACTATTGCATCTTAGTTAAATGAGATAAAATCTGGGAATACTTTCTCACTGTATATGCAGTTATCCCTTAACTGGTGTGGTGGGTTGACCTTGGTTGAACATCAGGGTTCCACCAAAGACCCTCTATCACTCCCCTCCTCAGCTGGACAGGGGAGAGAAGAATATAACAAAAGGCTTATGGGTTGACATAAGGACAGGGAGAGTTAATTCAGAATTACTGTCATGGTCAAAACAGACTCGACTTGGGGAAAAAATTAATTTAATTTATTGCCAATCAAAATCAGAGTAGGATAATGAGAAATAAAAACCCTAAATCCTAAAACACCTCCCTGCCACCCCTCCCTTCTTCTTGGGCTCAACTTTACTCCCAGTTTTCTCTACCTCTTCCCTTGAGTGGTGTAGAGGGACAGGGAATGGAGGCTGTGGTCAGTTCCTCACATATTGCACTGTCTCTGCCGCTGCTTCCTCCTCAGGGGAACGACTCCTCACATTCTTCCCCTGCTCCAGTGTGGGGTCCCTCCCACAGGAGACAGTCCTCCACAAACTTCTCCAATGTGGGCCCTTCCCATGGGCTGCAGTTCCTCACAAAGTGCTCCAGTGTGTGTCCCTTCTACGGGGTCACAAGTCCTACCACCAAATCTGCTCCAGCATGGGTTCCTCTCTCTCCATGGGTCCACAGGTCCTGCCAGGAGCCTGCTCCAGTGCAGGCTTCCCATGGGGTCACAGCCTCCTTTCAGCATCCACCTGCTCTGGCATGGGGTTCTCCACAGGCTGCAGGTGGATATCTGCTCCCCTGTACCCCTCCATGGGCTGCAGGGGAATCTCTGCTCTGGCATCTGGAGCACCTCCTCCCCCTCCTTCTTCACTGATCTTGGTGTCTGCAGAGCTGTTTCTTTCACATATTCTCACTCCTGTCCTCTACTGTTGTTGCACAGCAGTTCTTTTCTCCCTTCTTAACTATATTATCCCAGAGGCACTACAAATGCCACTGTTTGGCTTCGCCTTGACCAGCAGTGGGTCCGTCTTGTAGCTGGCTGGCATTGGTTCTATCAGACACACGGGAAGCTTCTAGCAGCTTCTCACAGA
>VUYV01000433.1:0-16401 GCA_008711295.1 Anarhynchus alexandrinus
ATAAAAATCTTGGCACAAGTGCCTCAAGGGAGTGTGTTCAGTAAGCGCCAGCACTGTTACCAACTTCAACTTTTTACGCTTTACTTTGTACTTTAAAACGGCTCTTTCCTCCAGCTGGCTTCCCTGTCTGCGTACCGCTGTACTTCAAAATCCCTTCTAGGAGAGGAAGAGGAGGAGGAGAGAGAGAAGATGAGACCACGTTGTGCAAAACTTCTGGGTTTGCTCTTGTCGGGGAGTTAATGGAGCTGAGCACGAAGGTAAAACATACCCAGTGTCGGCAGAAATGCCATTAGTTAGAGCAGAGGTTCCCATCCCATGGTATGTGAAGCAGCCAGATGTCATACTCGGGAGCAGTAGTTGGCTTGGAAAGGAGCTGTGAAGGTAATGTTTTGCTGTCTGAAGAAGCAGCAGTTTGCAGCTCCCTGTTCTGGTCCCCCAGTATCGATGTACCAGGGGGTCTGAGAGCTACACTTCTGTCTCAGCATGTGGCATGGTTTGGGCATCCCAGGTCAGGGGAGATGTGGTCAGAGGACCAGAGAGAGAAGACCTGATATCTTGGTCTTGGGTGCTGGAGTCATGCAGGTGAAGGGTGTCAGTGCCCGTGGAGATGCATATGTGTAAGTGCATGGAGGTGTAATGGGGCAGGAGATCATGTTGTAGCTCAGGAGATGTGTTTGGGGTCATGTTCTGGGAATACATGGATTTGCAATAGGGCATAAGTGTTTATGGAGGTGGATATAGAGTACAAGTAAACTGCTGATGTGAAGTTGTTTTTTTGTTTTAGGATTAGAGAACATGGGGATGGTGTTTGGTTTTGATGAAGTGAACAAGAGGGAACGGGCACAAACTTGAACATAGGAAGTTCCATCTTAACAGGAGGAGGAACTTCTTTCCCTTGAGGGTGGCAGAGCACTGGCACAGGCTGCCCAGAGAGGTGGGGGAGTCTCCCCCTCTGGAGCCATTCCAAACCCGCCTGGACGCCGTCCTGTGCAACTGCTGTAGGTGCCCCTGCTCTGGCAGGGGGTTGGACTGGATGATCTCCAGAGGTCTCTTCCAACCCTGACCAGTCTGTGATTCTGTGAAGTGGGTATCTCTGGGCGTGTGGAAACGGTAGGGACAGAAAATTTAGTTCCTTCTCTGTGGGATAAGTGGGAGTGATGACTGAGACCAGGGAGGTGAGATGTGGGACAGTGGGACAGGTGCTACAGTGTCTGGTTTGGGAACATGAGCATGCTTGAGAACATAAAAGAACCATATTAAGATAATGTTTTTTGTGGACAGAAAGGTGTGTGTCTGTGTACTGTGATACACGAGAGCTCCAGAAGATTCTTATCCATTCAGAAGTATATGGTCTCACTGCACATGGACAGCCATGTTTGAACTAAACTTGTCTGGGAAGATGGACTTAAATCTCAGACGGCTAAACCCCAAATCATCATGTCCCATCTAAATGGAGCTTCCAGATGGAAGAGAAAAAGATGTTAAGAGAAACCCAGGTTGTGGGATCTGTNTAGAAGGATATGGTCTCACTTCACATGGACTCTACAGATCAGCCATGTTTGAACTAAACTTGTCTGGGAAGATGGACTTAAATCTCAGGTGGCTAAACCCCAAATCATCATGTCCCATCTAAATGGAGCTTCCAGATGGAAGAGAAAAAGATGTTAAGATAAACCCAGGTTGTGGGATCTGTACACATCTGTCTTGGAAGCCAAAAGCTCTGCCAGTGCCTCTGCCAGTGATGGTAATGAAGCAAATAAAATAGATCAGGAGTTTGCTAAGTGCTCAGTTGCTTTGCATGATACTTCCCCGTTAGTGGATTTTGCATCCGTCTTCAACATCTGTTGTAAATGCCAATCCATTTGCACTGATTGTCCAGACAGCTTAACTAATTGATATTTACAGTGCAACATGTATTAACTTCAATATAAAGGTTTATGAAGACTTTCATCTGTGGTAAAAGGTGGATTTCTAACAAACCTGATGTCCCACTGGCTTTTGGTGCTGTTCTTTTGAAATAGTGTCTTCACATTACCTGTTAAGGAAATCAGTGTGTATCAAACCTTCCTCCAAACTGGTCTTTGAGTTTTGTGAATCATAGAATAAAATCATTTAGGTTGGAAAAGACCCTTAAGATCATTGAGTACAACCATTAACCTGGTACTGCCAAGTTACCACTAAACCATGTCCCTCAGCACCACATCTGCACGTCTTTTAAATACCTCCAGGGATGGTGACTCCACCACTTCCCTGGGCAGCCTGTTCCAATGCTTGACAATTCTTTCCAAGAAGAATTTTTTCCTCATATCTAATCTAAATATCCCCTGGTGCAACTTGAGGACGTTTCCTCTTGTCCTATCGCTTGTTACTTGGGAGAAGAGGCCGACCCCCACCTTGCTACAAACTCCCTTCAAGTAGTTGTAGAGAGCGATAAGGTCTCCCCTCAGCCTCCTCTTCTCCAGGCTGAACACCCCCGGTTCCCTCAGCCACTCCTCATAAGACCTGTTCTCCAGACCCCTCACCAGATTTGTAGCCATTCTCTGGACGCGCTCCAACACCTCAATGTCTTTCTTGTAGTGAGGGCCCCAAATCTGAACACAGTACTTGAGGTGGGGTCTCACCAGTGCCAAGTACAGGGAGACTTTCACTTCCCTAGTCCTGCTGGCCACATCCTGATACAAGCCAGGATGCTGTTGGCCTTCTTGGCCACCTGGGCACACTGCTGGCTCATATTTATGGTTACATTGCCTTCATTTGGCATCTGTGACTGAGTGGGGAGTTCAGTGTAACCTCATCAGATGTGTTTCCTTTGCCAACCTGCTTCCTTCCTTCCTGCAACCCATAGCGCTTGATTCCTGCCATGGTTGAACACGGAGCCTCCGTGTTCACGCACCGCTGCAATGCTTCCTGGATGTTTGTCTGTTGATTCTTAAAGCTGAGCTTCCTGGAGATGATAAACCACCTGGGTTTGCATTTTAGACTACAGAAGAATTGCTTGGTCGCTGCCTTCCTTTTTAAATTTCTTGCTAGTCAAAGGGTGGGCATTTTTCATAGGTTTATAAGACAGTCTGTTTGCTACACATTGACGATTTCAGTGGTACAATCACTGCTAATGCCTTTTCTTTCTCACTTAAATCCCAATCGAGGAACTGGATTTAGGCACATCGCTTAATTTAAGTATACACATAGGAGGGCTTGTGCTTTAATACCCCTAACTAGAAATGCACAAATAATAACAACAACCTGAAAGGTGTCTCAAGCTCTTTGTTTTCCCTTGATTTCTTGCTCACTTCACAGAATAACGAAACACCTCGCAGTCGTTTGAGTGAAATGGATTCATTTTTCAATTAAAATTGCCTGGTTTTAAGCAAAGTTGGCTTTTTTAAAAAATGAAACATGTATTTTCTGGGATGAAAATGCCTGCGTCTCACAAATTTGTGTGATTTATGCCATTTTTGCATATGTTTGCTCTGGATTGTCTTGGCACGGAAAAAAAATTGGTGGGCAAGAACAAACATGAAACAGCAAAAGCAACTTTTAAAATCAGAATAAAGCCTCAAAAGCTCTACATCTCTGTTCACCAAAACTTTTCATACTTCAAGGTACAGAGAGCGGTGGCTCTTTCATTAATGATGGTTTCAACGTCGTTTCTCAAGGAGAGCTAAAGCAATCGATCACCCATTCACATCAGTAAAGTGCCCTTCATCTTTACTTTTCACGGTGCCATACCGCGTATTAACCCACGTTAAATGCTAAAACCAAGAGAGCAAGCGTGGGAAGGATAATAGGCTAAATTAATCTGCAGTGCAATTTATCTCCTGTCCATTTGTCCCTGTCTTTTCTACATCCACGTGTGCGTGTAGGACACGTTCTTGCACACTCGTGCACACATGCTCACTCATCCAGGCTATCCGAATGGCTTCATCGGTTGGGAATGGTGCGTACAGTAAAGGGGGTGGATTGCCATATCACTGATAACATGGAAGCATGGCATATTAATTAAAAAAAAACATCCAGCAATGGCAGAAAGCCTGACGTAGTATGAAGCAGTGCTCTTAACACCACCGGTGACCCTTAAACGCTAGCTAGACCTGGGATGTAGCCACTGGGATTAACGTTAAAATATAATAGATGGGACTGCCATCTCCTGAAGTGACACGCAGAGCCCGTGCATGGCCCCGGCTCAGCCCCACACTCAGTAATCTCTTGCCATAGAAGGTTTTATGGCTGGGAATTTCCTAAATAGGGAGATGTGGGCTTCTTTTGTTTCTGATTCTACTCTGAAATGCAGGAGCTAATTTCTACAGGGGAATAAATGATGAGAAAATGTATTTGAGCAGATACATCAGTCGTCTTTCTTTGGCTGCGTGAAGTATTAGGTATTCAATATATTGTTTATTGCATTTTGTGTCTGTAGCTTCCAGCCTCTGTTCTGCAACTGGCAAGTCACAAGAGGAAGTGTGCATATATTGGAGTCCATGTACACAGTGTTTCCAAAAAGATATAGAGGTTAAAAACATAAGACAATATCCATGTCTCTGCAAATTTCAGGGAAGTGGGACAGTTTCAAACAATCTTTTATGTTATATAAAATACTGTCTGTGTTTGTGGACTACATGCAGGACTCAGAAAGCGTGTAGTTCTCCCTGCCTCTGCCTGCAAGTTCACTGGCTCCATTAATTCCTGCTACAGAGTCATAAATGCAGCAACCCTGAGCCTTAGGTGGGCATAATGCTTCTGAAAATCCTGGAAAGACGTCTCTGATCCAAGCTGCAGCAAAGAGCTGCAGTAAATTACTGGAAGAAAGGCATGGTAATAACTATATGTAGACTGGAGAATGGATTGAGAGCAGCCCTGAGGAGAAGGACTTGGGGATGTTGATGAGAAGCTCAACATGAGCTAGCAACGTGCACTCACAGCCCAAAAAGCCACACGCATTCTGGGCTGCATCCTCAGCAGCGTGGCCAACAGGGTGAGGGAGGGGATTCTCTATTACGCTCCCAAGAGACCCCACCTGGAGTACTGCGTCCAGCTCTGGACTCCCCAACATAAGAAGGACGTGGACCTATTGGAGTGAGTCCAGAGGAGGCCGTGAAGATGCTCTGAGGGCTGGAACACCTCTGCTATGAGGACAGACTGAGAGAGTTGGGGTTGTTCAGCCTGGAGAAGAGAAGGGTCCAGGGAGACCTTATTGCAGTCTTCCAGTACCTACAGGAAAGATGGGGAGGGACTCTTCATCAGGGAGTGGAGCGATAGGACAAGGGGTAACAGTTTTAAACTGAAAGAGGGGAGATTTAGATTAGATATTAGGAAGAAATTCTTTACTGTGAGGCAAGTAAGACACTGGCCCAGGTTGCCCAGAGAAGTTGTGGCTGCCCCATCCCTGGAGGTGGTCAAGGCCAGGTTGGATGGGGCTTTGAGCAACCTGGTCTGGTGGGAGGTGTCCCTGCTCATGGCAGGTAGGTTGGAACTAGATGATCTTTCAAGGTCACTTCCAACCTAAACCATTCTATGATTCTATGATTGTATGTCCCTCAGTTGCTTTCCGGTGTTGGTACAGGCACCTTTGGCTGTGCCGCCGAGAATTGCTGCAGGGATATGTCCCATTAACCTTTCCGTGACAGATGTTAAGCCGCGGTCCGCTCGTTAATGCAGAAATGCGAAAGGCACAACAGAATTAAAAAGCACAGGCAAAGCAATCAGAATAGTCACGGTTTGATGCCATTTATCTTAGGGCGCTAAAAGGATTATCGGGGCAGTACTGGAATTGCTGGCGAATGTTAAGAGCTCACGGAGGGCAGCCGAGGTCCTCGGGCTGGAAAGGGAGGGACCTGCTTGCTTTTTGCAGGAATGTGGGGCGGGAAGATGGGTAACTTCTGTACAACCTAAGCTGCAAGAACAGTTAAAAAGAAGTAAGCAGTTTGTCAGCACCTGGAGAAAAAAAAAGAAGAAAAAAAAAGGACTATCATGATCAGTAGGCACCGGGGTTCATCAAAATGAAATTATGGTGAATTAAATTAATTTCTGTCTCTGATAAGCTAAGAGGCTTACGGGATAATGAGAGAGAGGGAGGTGTAATATAGCTCAGTGCTAGCAAGGCGTTTACAGAGGATCCAAGGGGCTCCTTTATTAGGGAATAAAGTGAAACTTGTAAAATTAAAACTTACTTGGGAATAGTATGGGTGGAACAAGGGAAAAATAACTTGAGGGGTTACTAATGGCCGTGACATTGTTAAGCTGCTCCCCGTGGAGTCCTGGTTTGAGTGCTCTCTGAGCTGTCTGTAAGGACTGACAGACGAAGTCTGAGGCGATGCTGAGCTAATCTCTAGGTGATGCGGGGTTAAGAGGGGGTCTTATATACTGTCCTGGAGATAATTTCATTGAAAACCACAAACCTGAGTTTCTGGTAGTAGGTCAATGAGTAACTATCTGCTTGCAAAGACTGGTCAAATTCTGAGGGGACCAAATACTCTCCTTATTTTAGTAATAACTGATTCTTCATTTTTTATTATTATTTATTTTTAAGGAGAAATGCAAAAAAAAACCAGTGAAAAATTTTGCTAGAGTTTGCGTTGTTGCATATTGCCCCGGTTGCATTTTTGTGATTAAATTTGTGAGGACTCGCTATCCGACCACAATTCATATGTTTTTTTTAATCCCAAACCGCTGAAAAACATCACTGCTAGCCTATAGCCGTGTCCGTCTCTAGAGATGACACAGCACCCATGCCAGGTGGATTTGAAATACCTCCCCTTCTCTTCCCACACGACCACAGACCGTCCCCTAAGCTCCCTGAAGAAAAATAGTGCCACATCCCTTCATGCTTTCAAGTGAAAGGCAAATTGGAAATCTGTGATGCTTTTATTAGAGAATATTGTGTGGCTCGAAACTTCGAAGTAGCAGTCCATTTTTCTCTTGACTTTTACTGTGCTGGATGATTTACGCCTATGCAAAGGGGTTTGCTGACAGACCCAGAATTAGAGCCCATATTTTGCTCTGTTGTAAATGGTTTCTCAACATACACAATCAGGTCCTACAGGAGAAAGTGGGAAAAAGTAGAGTTGTGAGTGTTAGTTTGGAGTCAGAACAAGTGGATTTAGACTTTCTTCCTTTGGTGACTGTAACAATACAGTAAAGATAGTTTAGGGCTTGGTGAAACAACCTTTCCTCCTTAGCTCATCTTGCTGCTTTGTTTACATCTGCGAGAAATACTTATAGATGAGAGATGCCCACTGCGTTCATCCCTCCCTCTGTGTGGAAGCAGAGCCAGCAGCCCCTGAGGACAAGGCGTGGGGCTGTCTGCGGGCAGTAAGTTGTAGTGGTCTAATGCAGCACAAGTTTTCATCCTATAGATAAGTGTTTGCTGACACAGCTGTTGAATGCATCAGTGTGGATCACCCATTTCTGGAAATATCCTTAGCTCTGCTGTAGGATCATTCTGGCTGTGTAGGAGACACCCAAAAGTGGTGGGTTACCGCTGAAGGGTGGACTTGCTGCAGCGCCTTCGGAGGTGCCCCTCCATGAAGGACCTCCGTTGGCGTTGCTCTGAAGTTAAGCACCTTGATTAGGTGGAGAAAGGGGAATAGGAGACTCAGGGACTAAGTACCCCTTGCTACTCCTATGCCTATGGCCAATGCATAAAGTTTTATCTACATGTATTTATAGCTTGCGGAGGTCTATCAGCTTCCACAGATGTCAGTCCTTCACAAAATCCAGCTCTAAGACAGGGAAGAGATTAGTTAAAGTCTTATGGTGCAAACAATTTCCTTATCCGTGTGGGAGTCGACCTGTTCTGTCAAGTTACAGGTGACAGAACATGAGGAAATGGCTTCAAGTTGCACCAGGGGAAGTTTAGATTGGGTATTAGGAAGAATGTCTTCACTGAAAGGGTCATCAGGCATTGGAACGCATTACCCGGGGCAGTGGTGGAGTCCCCATCCCTGGAGGTATTTAAGGGTCATGTAGATATAGTGCTCAGGGACATGGTTTAATGGTGGGCTTGTCACTGTTAGGTTAAAGATTGGACTAGATGGTCTTACAGGTCTTTTCCAGTTTAGGAGATTCTGTGATTCTGTGTGATTCTGTGATTGATGCACCCTTATATCCCCAACAACAATGGAATATATGTCAATGCAGACACTCAGCCTACTTCTGCTTAAGCCACAGATCATGCAGCTCAGTGCTCTGCTCCACGCATTTTTACCTTTTTCTGTACAAGAAACCTGCAGTGAGGAATAAGTGTTACAGCTGCCGTGCAAAAGACAAGTATATGGTTAAGTTATTCCATACTACCTGGCTTAACTGTAGCCAAACCTACTTGACCACCCAGTTCCTAAATGCATAAACTAACTCCATTGCTATGCAGTTGCACGGTGACAAAAGGAGACACAAAAATCTAATGAAGTGTAAGCCGGTACAGTAAAGATATCCTTGATCTGTACCTGGAAAACTTATTATTGCGCTTATATTCGGGATCAGATGAAAGTAAAATAAGCCATATCCTGTATTACAAATGGAAATGCCTTTCTCCTGCCGGAACGAGAAAACAAAGCTCTTTGGGATTATTGAGTGGCAGCAGGCACGGTGAGGCAGGGAGAAGCCTTTCCCTTGTCGGTCTTTGCCGTTGCATTTGGGGTCTGATTACTTTTTGTTGACTCGGTCATTCATCAAGTATCTCAAAGACACGGCGCAAACAGTAGTTAAGCTCCTTCATCCCGTCCCTGCGGAGAAGGGAAGCGGCCGTCATCGCGTCTGCGTCTTCGCTGTGCTCATTTTCGAACTGGATAAATAAATTAGAGATATGATCGTTCAAAGAACAAACTGCAAGCAGCTGCGCGCTGGGGATTGTGGATGCGGTGGACCGTACTCCTCCGGTAAAGAAAACAGCAGCAATAGGAAACTTTTAGGCAGCAGCGTGGCATCTCTTGTATTATTTAGCACATTGTCTCTGCAATCTTTGTGCATACAGAAATGCACAGCGAGAGATGTTATTCTCCCTAAGAGATGTCCTTTTTGTTTTTCCTCTTAGAGAGCTTATTTTCAGAGCAGAGCTGCAGACAGATAAGTCTTTTACAACGTTTATATTTCAGGTACTCGGTATCTCCATAGACTGCGTATTTGACTTACTATTGTGTGGAGGACTTTTTTCAGAAGCAAATTTTATTCGTCAGAGACACCCCTTTAATTAACTTCCACACTTCCATGGGGAGAGGAATATAAAGAAAGCTAATAATAATAATAATAATATTAATAATAGTGACATATCTTGTTACCATTACATATTAAAATAAAATGCTGCGGGGAGTGGAGTTTCAAGGCCCCTTTTTTTAATGAAGATCTTAATAGCATTTAATGTGAATTAAATATAATCACTGTCTGATTCCTGAGCATTTCTCTGAGGCTGAAGAATAAGAAGTTAATTGTGCTGACAACATAGTGGGAAGTACCAAAATCAAGCACCAGTGTGTTGGTTAAAGTGCATTTCGAATTGAAGAGGTGGAAGGCAGAACTTTTATTTTTTGTACTCCCTCTCCCAGTTATTTTGCAGCAGTTCAGTGCAAAGTTGGTGCGCGGCGTGGATTTATTACATAAGGAATCTAACATAAAATTTACATTAGTATGCAAATGAAGGAGACTTTATTTAACTTTAGAGATTGGGAAGGATCAGGCGCATGAGCCTAACAAGCCATTTTACTTTAGGGATGGGGAATTGTTGGTATGTAAATCCCTGACTCGTTCTGTGGGCAGATAATTTAATGAGGTCTGCAAAATGACTGGACGTCAACGCCAACGTCTTGCATTGCGTTAAGAGGAATTAGTTGTGGAAGTCTCGGTCTTGAAACTGCTGCTTATGAAATTCATGCACTTGGTGGCAAGATTTACTTGATTAAAAGACTGGGGATCGGGCTAACTGTGTACTCCTCAAGGCAGGCGATGTGACAGAATTCAATTCCCAGCTCCCTCTCTCGCGATGGCAGTGTGGAATACCTGTCTGTGGTAGATATGACCTCTTCCATCTCAAATTACAAGTGATGTAATTAGTCAGCTGGTGCAGTGGGTCCTGGGATCATAAATAAATGAAGTGCGCTTTGATGAATGGATATAGAAATGGTATCTTAATTTAACTCAGAATAACCGGTTATCAGATCCCGTCTTGTCTTTATGTGACATTATTTCACTTTCCTGTATGGTGCCAAAGGAGTCCACACCTTCTGTGTGCTTGTTCAACCCTTAACATACATCTGAATGACTGTTCCGCAGCTAAGAGATGTTATCTTCACAGTACGTTCAGCTTTCACTTGTATACCTGGTCGGTACAAGGCATAAAATTAAGTGTACTTTTGTCCTAGACAGCTTTCCCACCTGAGCTGACTGCACTGAGGTCTTCCTTAAGTGGATAAAGACTGCAAAACTTTGCTATGGGGGTGAATATCGCAGTTCCTGGTGCCTGTGTCCATCTCCCTGACCAGATGGAGATGACAGTCAGTGGAGTGTTTGTTGAGAGGACTTAATCTATTTGTAGTTAAGGTTGCATTTGGTAGACTGTTTGGGGGCTGGCCTTGTTCCTCAAAGGAGGGACATAAAGAAAGAGTTGACGTAAGTCTTGAAAGAGTTGATCTCCATCAGTGCTGACAGAGAACAGGAAGGGGCTGAAGCACCGGGACGGGCCGTAGGTCTTCAGGACAGAGGAGCCATAAATAGTCATCTTAACAGTTTTTAATCAAAGGACTTCCATTCACTCCACATTCCACCCACCCTGAAAAAAGAGCACTGACAACTGAGTCTTTTCAAACAACCCTGGCTCAAATGTGTCCTCTGAGGGAGAAAAAAAAGATCATTTTCTCCTGGTCTTTTTCTGAGTTTTTTCTAGAATTTTTTGACTGAAGCATTATGGAAAACCACCCCTTTCTGACTAAAAAAATGTGAAGTGCTCCCTGGGGAAGCTTAGAGGCTGAAAATACCCTGTTGACCTTATAAAGCTTGAGAACTACTGGATTGAGCTAATAAATACCTTTGGGCAGCATTGATGTCTCTTCCCCCTACTTGGGGTGGTCCTGAACACCGAAGCCAGCAACCAGTGCTTACAAGAAATAATGGTACTGGAATTTAGGGTGTAAAGGAGAGGGACAACCGTGACTGGAGAGGGGACTGGTTTGGCCCCCTGCCTGCCTGTTTCAGTGCTCGTAAAGCATCTCTGCACCTTCGTGTTCCCAGTGCTTTCCTGGAGTTACTATGTCAATAGCAGGTGGATGATCACGGTAAGTAAATTTGGCCTGTGCAATTTCTGTCTCTTCAAATTTCTCTTCTGAATTCAAAATTTTCCCGGGCCACACATCAGGTAACTCCCCAGTCGCATCTCTTTTTGCTATACAAACCTTCTTTCGACTATTTTAGTTGCAATACCAACCATCTGTGATGGCCTCGTTACCTGCCCGCATGCTATTTTCACCTTATCTTCCCCCATTGACTTTGCAGACCAACAACTGTTACCTTTGTTCTGATCATAGGAGGAACATTTTGGGCAGCTGCCATTGCCGGTCAAGGCCCTGGACTTGCGTAGTACTACTGTTGCTTGATGCACTGTGTGTTGTGTTGTCTCAATTGCTCTGCAGCTTGAAAAAGTTCTGTAAGTGTCTCATTATGCAATTAATTTCAATTGCAATCCGCATCATCTCTTCTCTTCTGCAGGCATGCAACCCAGCAGGAGACTAATAAAACCATCACGACTAGCACCAAAGCCATCAAGCAGCTGTCTGAGGTTGTCAGAGGCTCATCCAGGGTACGTGTCATTCAAGATGCTGTTGGGGGAGAGTGCTGGGGCTTACGGAGGGAGGAATAATGAAAATAGAAGTGGTAGTGGGTGCTTTAAAGCTGTTGAGCTCCATGTCTTGTTATAAATTCCTTTCCTGTTACACAATAGGCGTAGCTTGCATTTATGAATTGCCAATGGGAAAACAGATGCAGAAATCAGTTCTTCTCCCCAAACTGGATCATAGAATCATAGAATGGTTTAGGTTGGAAGGGACCTTGATCATTGATCATTGAATTCCAACCCCCCTGTCATGGGCAGGGACACCTCCCACCAGACCAGGTTGCTCAAAGCCCCGTCCAACCTGGTCTTGAACACCTCCAGGGATGGGGCATTGACAGCTTCTCTGGACAACATGGGCCAGTGTCTCACCACCGTCAAAGTGAAAAATTTCTTCCTAATATCTAATCTACGTCTACCTTCTTCCAGTTTGAAGCCATTCCCCGTCGTCCTATCCCTACAGTTCCTTGTAAAATGTCTCTCCCCAGCTCTCCTGTAGGTACTGGAAGGGGCTATAAGGTCTCCCCGGAGCCTTCTCTTCTCCAGGCTGATCACCCCCAACTCTCTCAGCCTGTCCTCATAGCAGAGGTGCTCCAGCCCTCTCATCATCTTTGTGGCCCTCCTTTGGACCCGTTCCAATAAGTCCATGTCTTTCCTATGTTGGGAGCTCCAGAACTGAACGCAGTACTCCAGGTGGGGTCTCGCCAGAGCAGAGTAGAGGGGGAGAATCACCTCCCTTCCATCATGTGGAACTGGAAATCAAGAACTCAGCAACAAAGACTTGACTATAGCTCACACCTACCTCAGGGTCTCACTCAGTTTGGGTGAAAGTACTGCAAGAATCCCCTGGCTCCGCATGAGTTTGGCATTGGTTAAAGACGCAGTTGTGCAGTGGGTGCACCAGGTGCAGATGAGTTTGGAAGTGTGTTGAAGTGTCCGGAAAGCAAAAAGCAGTGGAATATGTCTGGATATGACATTCATTCCGTGCTGTATGCTAGTGTGAAGGCAGTGGTGGGGATGGATAATTACAGACTACAAACAGATCAGAACAGGACTTTGATTTAGGGTTTACCCCACAGCAGCCCCATCTGTTGTACGAACACACTGCTCTTCTGTCATCAGTAGATTCAACTCGTGAACAACATTGTCACAGGGGTATAAACAATCCCCATCCCCTGGTCCCTAATGCAACAAGTGGACAACCAGAAGGTTTCTGGCCTTTCCGCAAGGACCTTTATACCCCATATGTTCCTGCTGACTTTGGCTTGTGGTATGTGTCGTGGGGAAGAACAGAAACTTACTGTGGGGGCCAAACTCCAGCTGCTGTGAGAGTGGAGGAGAAGTTTCACCCACATAACAGGTGATTCATCAACTGAAATGAGAATAAGGACAATTCTTTTCTACTTGATTCTGCCTAGCAGTTTTCTGTTACGTTCTTGCTTCCAGCATCCATATAGTTTCTAGGTCAGGAACTTACCTGAATTGATGTTTTACCCTCACTCGCTTCCTGCCATTCTCCAAAGTCCTGTATTACTTCAACTCTGTTCACACTGTCCTTCCACCTAGAAAAAAACACTGCTCTAAACACACAACTCATCTCTGTCCGAGTGGTTTTTACAGCCTGGATTTAGGTCACTTGCAAACAAGCATCTGAGATAAGGATTTAAGAGCTGCATCACCCCAGATGACCTTTATAACCAGTGGAGGACCATGTCCAATTCAGCCCACCTAAAAAAAACCAAATAGGTGATGATCTGCTCCAGAGGAGGGAAGCCTGGAATGACTGTTCTCCATACATAGACATCAACCTTATGCAGCCATCAACCTGAATACGTTGATTTTTATTAATATGTTGCTTCGATCACTGGTGGACTAAAAAGACTATTTTTTTTTCATTTTTCCTTTTCCTTCCATACTCTGAGGATAATTGCATCAAAGCTTGATGAAACAGAAGATGCTTTCTTGGAGATATGGGGATCTGGGCTGTTTTGTGCTGATCTCCTGGCTCCCTTTTGTGACATAAATTGGGTCCAAAGGGAAATCAGGCAAGGTCACGTTAAACCCAATTACAGTGCCACACCAGAATGTCAATATTTGCCCTTGAAGCCCACGTAGTGTCCACTGGGGACTCTCAGCAGAATAGCTTTTACTGTCATGGGGAAAAAAATTGTGAAGTTAAAGGGAGAATATTTAAGGGCTGAAGGAAATAGACACACAAACAATTATGGTAATATGAGGAATAAACCTGCTGCTCTCTATTGGCATCACATAATAACTTTTTCTGCTCTCTGGTCAATTAATTTAACCGATTTTATTTTTTAACTCTTCTTTTCTAACGGCGTGCAGTTTAAATAATTAAACCTACAAATTTTGATATAAAGCCTGTAGCCCTCCTCCCATGTATAGAACAAATAGTTCTGGTGGGCATTGGCTGCTGGTCGGGAGGTCCCTCTTGGGGATCTGGGTAGCACTTCAAACTTTCCTCCCATAAAATTTCTCACAGCATGAAAAGCCTTCCATTAATTTAGAGCTTTGTAGTCAATCCTTTCTGATCCTTTTTTTTGCACGCATGGACAAAAGAAAATATTTTTTTTCTTTCTTCCTTATTTTCCAGCAGTAACGCACCGCCAACAAGGTGCACTGGGGGAGTTTCTCTGACTTCCCTTGAATCTCCAGGTGCTGCTGGAGCTATTGGAGTTGGGATGCCCAGCTGAGCAAATTGATAGTAATTCAGGAGCAAAGATACTGATCTAAGTGGATCAGTGTGGTACAAGGCAGGAGACTGATGTAAAATAGCACATGGCTATTTTAGGGCTTGCTTTCCAACTAACCTCAAAGGACTTTATATAGAGGCCTATCTGGAATTCCAGGTTTTTGTAGGATGAGTGCTGGACCATTAGATCAGCTCTCCAGGGTGGCAATCTTATCTTAATATAACCTTATAAATATAAGGTTTATAGACCTTTATCAGTAGAATAATGATACTTGCCCTGTTCTAAAAATGGTTTTAAATCTTTGGATGAAGAACTGTAAGAGTGGGATATTCTTCTGTGTATGAAAATACTGCCATTAAAAATTAAAGATGTTTATTGCATCCTTTATAAAATTTACTTTTGTGTTCTTAAGCAGTTGTCTGAAACAGCTGAAATTGCTGTAAAGTGAACAGTTCTGCTTAGTAACTTTGGTGTAGATTGGGTTTTGTTTGTTTCTGTGGCTTTTAAGGTGACGCCTCACTTCCTCGCAGCTCATTCCCCTCTGTAAAGCCTGGACACGTGAGCTCCTGCACACCTGAAGTTTGACATCCAGGGAGTAGAATAGTTCCTGGAGAACTTCCATTGCCTCGGGATTAGCCTGACACACTTCACTGTTGGGGTTTGGTCACTTCATCTGAGAGCAGCGATTTTGCAGCATGTTGGAGAGTTATATCTAAGCTAGACTGGGGTCTTCCTTCTGAGAACACTTTTGTTTAAAGCATAGATCGGTGTCTTGCTGGGGCAAGCTCCAGGCAGAAAGGCAGTGACATTTGGCTACACGTTTTGGAAAACGTGGAGATAAGTTGATTTCTGACAATCAGGCCCTCAGCCAGGCAAAAGGAATGCTATTATGGCTGATGGACCTGTCAAGTCTGGTAAATCACCCATTGCCATCAAGTGAGGTGATGAACTCTGTCATGGGGTATTATCCAAAAAAACTCATAGAATCATATTGTAAAATCACAGAATGGTTTAAGTTGGAAGGGACCTTAAAGATCATCGAGTTCCAACCCCCCTGCCATGGGTAGGGACACCTCCCACCAGACCAGGCTGTCCAAGGCCACGTCCAGCCTGGCCTTGAACACCTCCAGGGATGGGGCCTCCATAGCTTCTCTGGGCAATCTGTTCCAGTGCCTCACCACTCTCACAGTGAAAAATTTCTTCCTGATATCTAATCCAAATCTCCCCTCTTCCAGTTTGAAGCCATTACCCCTCATCCCATTACTGCATGCCCTTGTAAAAATTCCCTCTCCAGCTTTCTTGTAGTCCCCCTCCAGATACTGGAAAGCTGCTATAAGGTCTCCCTGAAGCCTTCTCTTCTCCAGGCTGAACAGTCCCAACTCTTTCAGCCTGTCCTTATAGGAGAGGTGCTCCAACCCTCTGATGGTGTTTTTATAGGACAATCCCTTGGGTTGTCATATCCAGCAGATAATCTGAGGCTGGGTTTTAGTAAGTAGAAGCAGGATGCCATGCTGCAACCATTCTGTTCTTTTGATGGCAGTAAGGTATTCATTTGCTTGCGTTTCAGAGTCTTTAAGAATAAGTATTGGAGCGAGACCCCCTTCATGCATTAAGCGGGACAGCAAAATGTCCCACTATATATCCCTGCCACACAAGGTGTCAGGCTCAGATAGTGGGCTACACAGTAGTTATGACTTGAGTGCTATCTTGAATATCCAAGGCAACATTTTTTTTTAATTACTTTGGCCAGAAAGATCAAAGCATCTTGTGTTCCCTTCCTAAAATAAAACCTCGTAGCATCCTGGCAGCCCCAGTGATGTTGAATTTTTAGAATACTATTTGCACCCACTCTGTTTACTTGGAGTCTCCCTCCAGGAC